>NDXB01008805.1:0-20012 GCA_002631895.1 Agapornis roseicollis
ACTGCACACAATACTCCAGGTGAGGTCTCATGAGAGCAGAGTAAAAGGGCAGGATCACCTCCTCAATGATATTGGCTGTTATGGCCATTCATCAGCTACAGATTGTAAAATAGCTACAGCTGATCTTAAGGTTTTCCTAAGAGAAAATGGGGATGGACCTTTGGAGGAGGCAGCTGCCATCATAGGATGGACAAGACACATGGGTGCAGCATGCTCATACCCTCCTCGTTCCATGCATCTGTATGTATGCTCATGGGCAATGCAGCTCAGAGTTTTCAGTTTTGTGATGGATGTTTTCTGACATCCATCAGAAGGTTGGTCACACATGACGTGGACACCTGGGGAGGTTGGAATGAGGAAAGGTGCAGAATAAACATCCTTCTTTTCCATAAAGAACATGGAAGGTGGAAAGAAGCATTTTAAGAGTGACATCAAAGATTTCTCACCCAAAGAAAATCTCTCTAGGCCAAATTCCTCTGAACAAATAAAGTCATTGGCAGCTAGACATCCTAGGTATCTCAGCATCAGCTTGCATGGTATTGTTTATTGTGAGGCGTTCCTGACTATGGCAGGGGGATTGGAACTAGATGATCTTAAGGTCCTTTCCAACCTTAACTATTCTATGATTCTATGATTCTAAAACTAAAGGTGGACTTCTCATTTGTAAGTAGACATTTCAAATGTGCCATATGCTCCTTCTCATTGACTCAGCAGGCATTCAAGAGTGATTAGCTCAGTTGTAAGTAGTTGTGTTGTAGACATACAGTGACAGATGACATGGATCCTGACTTCATACCTTGGTGGGCTGCAGCAGGGCTGCAGGCATCAGGGCTTAACACCACTCCCACTTCAATTGTTTAATTTCCCTTTGTCTTTCAGCCCATTTTTGATTCATGCCTGAACTTCATGACTTCTTCCATGCCACTCCTATATGCAGGGGATTCCTCCAGCTGAGGTTTGACAAACATCCTGATTCTTAAAACAGCACAGAGCACACCTGCTCTGTGAAATACTGAAGCTGCAGTCACCCCAACCTGAGCTGGGTTTGCTCAGTCCTGTAGTGCACTGCTGGCACTGCCAAGGAACGACCTTCCCTCACTCCTATCTCACCAGGTCCTAGTTGCAAGGAGGTGCTGGATCAACCTCTCAGAAACTTAGAAGGTCAACTTCATACAGAGTGGAACATGGAAAAAGTTGAAAGGAGACACGAGAACTGTCTCATGACTGTCATTAGGTGAATGACTTTCGCCAAACTAGGGTAATAATTTGCTCTCTTTGAACACAGAGGGTAAGATGAGAATCAATGTACTAAAATAGCAGCAAAGGTTAGCTGTTAGGGTAAGATTGTTGAAGGTAAAGATAGTGGATGTCTGAAGTACATTAGCTAGATGGCAGACACTCTATTTCAGTTGATATGAAGATCAAGCTTGAGACACATGTTGCACTGCTAAGGAGTAGGGTGATGGGTTACATGGCTGTCCAGGACCAGTTTCCCATGAGTAGATAAGTATCCAAATGTGATGAATCACAGGGTAGGAATCCCAGCTCATCCTGGGGCAGGACAGGGGCAGAGGGGTAAGGTTAGCATTTAGTGATGTAGTTTTGTAGCCCTGGGGAAGGTTGTTGTTGGGGTCATGGCCCTGTTTGATTTTTAGTGAAGTTGCTTAATTTTGCAGAGCTCACAGAGAAAACTCCCACTGAGGTTAACAGTGGTTGTAGTTCAGGAAGGGGTACAGAGCTGGTGAAAGAGTCAAAAACATTCAGATGTGTCTGTTGCTCCTACTTCTTGATCCAGGAGACACTTGAAAATACACATCTGTCAGGCGATTCTCTTATTTGCAGAACAGAGTTTTCTAAGTATTCTTTCTGTAGCTATGAGTCACATCCTGTTCCTATATGTCAAATTGCTGCCATTTGAACAGGCTTGTAGGTAGACTGGAGAACTGTCTGTTTTTTCCTGGGAAATCCTGGTCTAAGTTAAAAAGCTACAGCTCTGAGACAGAACGGTTCCCTGGGATTCAGTTAGAAGATAAGGTGAGTGCTGTCTCCACCTTTTTCCTACTCCCAACCCAGGAACCACTGCAAGCAGCAGCTCTTCTCATCTCGTTCCTGTTTCCTCAGCCTCATGCAAATTCCTAGGTAGGTTCCAATGCTCTGCCAGGCCCTGATATCCTTTCTGACCTGATCCACAAAAGCAACTAACATTTTCATCTTCTGCAGTAGCTTCTGTAACCTACCCCAAGCAACATACTGCCACAGCTAAAGGGGTAACAATGCCAAAACCAGGTGGGACAACATAATCTCAGATTTATCTCCATGGATTTCAGTTACCACCATTTGAATATGGATAGTTTACCCTGGCTCCACACAACACTCTTACTAGGTGTCTTAGATATTGTCTGTGTCCCCGTACTATCCCAATGAAGACTTAATGAGTGCTTTTGCTGTGACAATAGAAACTTGATGACAGGAAGAAATCATTTCCACTCCCATTTTCCTCAGGGACCTTCAAGACCCATTAGATCATGTCTACCCATTGGGTAGACATGTGAAAGACATCTCACACTTCTTGTTCACTCCGATCACCAAGATGAGGAGATTTCTTGAACACATCCTAATCCCCTTCTAGCATATGCTCAGCTTCTTTCCATGGAAACACTTTTGCTGAGTCATATCCTTGTGATGAGCTGGGATTTGGCCAGGAGACACACCTGGAAACATGAGCTGAGAAGCATACAAGGATGCTGACCCAGCAAGCATGCTTTAACTGCCTCCTGAGGCTTAGAAGGTGACATGGAAATACTATGCATGTTGCCCTGTTGCAGTAACCACACTGCCAAGAGGAACCATTGCCCTGAGGGAAACAAAAGCCTTGGACTAGCTGGAACAAAGGGGAGGGAGGCAAACCCTTAGGCTGGACTGCTGCTTTGTCCTTATGCATCAGGGCATACACATCCTTGGAACAGTCCAGTCAAGCTTATCCATGTAAAACAATCCACAAAACCTCTTAAGTTAGTGAGCTGTAAATATCCCAGGGACACACTCCTTCACATCACATCTTCTTGGGTATGATCTCCTGCACAGAGGTCTGAAGCTAGGTAAGTAGAAATAGGACTTGTTTCTGCTGTGTGTAGAGTCAAACCCACCTTTGCCCAAACTCATAGACCTGGGCAGGCTCAAGCACTACTGTAACAATGCACCCTGCCAGGACTGGCAGCAGAAAACCCTCTGAGAAGGGGATATGAAGCAGCCTCAGGAGAGGTGGAAGGAGATGGGAGGACTAGCTAGGGAATTGGCTGAGCAGGCAAACTGGGTGAAGTGATGAATCAATGTGTCATTCCCTGAGCAACCACCAGACAACTGGCCAAGTGGTTGCCCTTCCCAGTCAGGAGCGTGTGTCTGAACAATGTATATGGATTGCTGCTGCGAGTGAACCCCATCTCAGGACCCAGCGGATGAGTCAAAGATGACTCAGGTCTCTGCAGTCCTCCTTGCTCAAGTGGTACTGGGTAGAGGCCTGTTTGTATTTTCCTGTGTGACTGCTAGTATTGCTATAAGCTGCAGAAACTGCACCAGGGCATTTTTGCTGGACAGATTTGCCTGCTGGGTACACACATTAAGATGTAAAATCAGTCTTTTATAGAAGAAAACAGCTTCATTTATAAGTGTCCCATTAAGCAAGAACATGCTTCATTATTTGTGGGGAGACCATTCTCCTGCCCACATGTTGAGGTATCTTGGAAGCAGTATGTAGCCCTTTGAGGACCTATTATTAATTTGAATTTATTGAGTGCTGACAGATGTGCTTGGTGCTTTACATCCACATAAGGGAACCTTTGTGGCTGCAGTGTTTCAAGAGAAAACTCCCTTGAAAGTGTGGAAGCCCTTTTGGTTTAAGGAGGCTGAAAGACACTATTCTGGTTTCTGAAATGCTGGCCTCAGCGGCACTCCATGGCATCGGGCTGATAAACACTGACGGGAGTAAACAGGTACTCACCCCTCTGCAATGGGCTAGGTAACATTTACTACACTGATCCTGTCTGTCTGAGCTGTATCAGAGATGCTGGGTACATAGAAATCAAATTTGGTTTGGTTTTGTCTGTGTAACCATGAGAAGACTTAACTTCTCTTTCTGAAGCCAGTTTTGAGGTTGTAGGATTCCTTTGTTTTTCTGCATTGTGCTCTTCCATACCTCCGTCCTGCCAAAGGGAATCGCATCTCCTGTGAGTCTATGCTTGCTAAAGAAGGTGTAGTAATAGAGAAAAAAACATAGTCCTAAGCTACTTCATTTTTAATGATACTTCTAGCACTCTTTTTCAGCAGTCATGAGGTATAATTCAGCTAATGGAAGGACATTTGATTATAAAAGTCTGGGTCTGGGTTTGACACTGCAGAGTAGTAGGCCATACAGACTCACACAATGTAGCATTGTTTCTCCTCTTTAAAAGAAAACTGACTGCTCTATGTGAGTAGATATGTTTGGGTTTCCGTGTTCATGAGACTTTTTTTGTGGCTTCTCAAAGTAAAATCTCACCAAACTTTTTACCTTGTGACAATGGCCTTGACAATACTTAAACAGCTGTAAAGGCAAAGAGTGAACAGACATGCTCTCTTCTTGCTGTCAACAGCAGGATTGGTGAGGCCCAAAAGACCCACACACGTATGCTCTTTAAAGCTAGTGAGTCACTGACATGTGGGACGGAGTCCGGGAAACCATCCTGCTAACCTTTTCCAGGTCCTTCAGCATGGTGTGTGATGGTAAGGGTGATAATGATTAAAAGAAGAATCTGTTATGTTTGGGGAGGTGACCTGGCAAAACACTGTTGTTTCTTCTTTCCCCTCCTACAGGCTAGATTACACTATAGAGGAAGAATTTACCCAAAGGCAGATAATGCTTAAACCATTTAGAAATAATTAATAGACATTAGAGTCATTGCATACTACAGAAAACTGTATCCTGAAAGGCTACACAATAACTATCTTTGTTAAAGAATGTTTGTTTAGGCTTAGTTGGTGCTTCCTGCTACCTAACTACCCAGAAATGGAGTAGCTGTGCTCTTAAGGAAGTTAGAAATGCACACTGATGAGTGCTGGGCAGCACAGGCCATATAGCTTTCACAAAATATTGAGCAGATACATTGGCAAATTAGTTTTGCAGGTGGGGCACTGGGTCTGTTTGCTTCTTTAAGTGTAATGTGTTTTCTGAAAGGTCAAAATAGCTTTGCATTTCATCTGCAGAATCAATTCCTTCCTTTTGTGTCATCATGCATTAACGTAGCACCTTTGAGACAGCTGGTATCTGTGGGAGCATCCTCCTAGCCATGGCCAGCAACGAGACATCCCTTGTCACTCACAGGTAATCAATGTACCTCTTCAGGACTATAGGAGCAGCAGGAAAGGGTAGATGCTTTCCAAACACCAAGTGCTCAAGGCAGACCCATACAACACAAGAAGTCATAGAATCACAGAATCATTTAAGTTGGAAAAGACCTTTAAAATCATCAAGACATCTGTTAACCTGACACTGCCAACTCCATGTCTAAACCATGTCCCTAAGCATCTCATCTCCATGTCTTTTAAATACCTCCAGGGATGGTGACCTCCCTTCCTTAGGCAGCCTGTTCCAATGCTTGACTGTCCTTTTGGTAAAGAAATTTTTCTAGCATCCAATCTAAACATCCCCAACTTTTCTTTTTTCCATTTCTTCTTGTCCTATCACTTGTTATCTGGGAGAAGAGACAATCCCCACCTCACTACAACCTCCTTTCAGGTAGTGGTAGAGAGTGATAAGGTCTCTCCTCAGCCCCCTTTTCTCTAGACTAGGTTCCCAGTCCCCAGGTCCCTCAGCTGTTCCTCACCAGACCTGTGCTGTAGGCCTTCACCAGCTTCATTACTCGTCTTTGGATGCACTCCAGCACCTCAGTGTCTCTGTTGTAGTGAGCGGTCCAGAAATGAACACACTATTTGAGGTATGGTCCCACCAGTGCCAAGTACAGGGGGAGAATCCCATATCCTGACCCATGCCTCATGCTCCTTCTGGCTGCCCATTCTCCCAGGGCATGGGAAGTGCCACTGCTCAGCTGCTGGCAACCCTCACACCCCAGAGACAGTGCAGCTGGCAGAAAGAGAAGCTAAACCAGCCACAGCTCCTTTGTTTGCTAAACAGCACCATGGGGGAGGAAGGGGATACATCTGCTCCCGAGGCTTCGCAGAGGAGGTTGGGAAACATCCTTTTTCCCGTGGCACCCCTCACAGCTGCAATCCCACCATGTCCCATGCTGCCGGCACAGCACAGCCAAGCCTCTTTCTGATCTGATGGTGCCACTTCCTACCTCATGCTGCTCACAGCTCTGGCACACAAGTCTTGGTTTGGCTTGAAACGGGAAAGATCTTTCCCACTGAGCTGGGATGTAAACAGGGGCTTAGATATACAGGAGCTGGAAGCCAGCTTTCTGGATTTGCTCCTGTTGTTTGGCAAATGCTCTCTAGTCACAGGAAGATGATGAAACGCATTTCTGTGAGTTTGTGGCTGTCTAGTTTCTAGCAAGCTGTTAATATGAAGGAGGGGAGGAAAACCCAACCCCAAAGCCTAAAAACCTGGACAGCTTACAAACCTTCTCTATAGCTTAGAGGGTTGGTCTAATACTTCTAACTGGCTGGAGCAGCTCTCACCATTTCCCAGACTGTTACTTACGTGCATGTAACCACTCTAACTGCATATGCCTGTTATTGTGCTGCGTTCCTTTCCTCCTGGCTGACACGGAGCAATGAAACTACCCAGGTTTGACATTATAAACCAGGACACTGAAGCCAGAGCATGAATATAAAAGGTAATAAATACCCCACTAATTTCTCCAGCAACACAGAAGCAATAGCAGGAACTCTTTGCTCCAGAAAACTCAAGATGGTGTTTATTAAGGATTTTTTATTCTTGGAGTTCACATCATTCCAGTTTTCAAACACACACATCCATATATGCCCAAACACTTCATACTGTTGTACAGTGGAACTCTATCTTTTTCCTTGAACCCCGAGTCTGTGATTGCTTGTGCCTCTGACATGTCACTTAACATCTCTCTGCAACTGAAGTCCCCATCTGTGAAATGAGGTGACACACTTTATTGAATTCTGGTTGCTTAGACTACTAGCTTCTTCAGTGTTAAAGAACTACTTTTCTATGGTATCCAACATAGCGACCTCCAAGCTTGCTTTGGGTCTCTGAAGGAAAATGGAATACAGAGCTACAGAGTTCCCATAAATTTAAAGTTGTGCTCCCCAAGAGACAAGCAGGCATTTCACCAGTCAGTTGTTAGGAAAGTAGCAAATGTTGTGTCTATTCTCTTAAAAATGTCCATTTTTACAATTAATGCAATTGAACATTTAATATTCAGTATGTCCTCAGCCCCCTCAAGTACTCCTGTCAATGTCAGTAAACCTTCATCTGTTCAGTAGAAGGAAAATCAGTGATACTGAGGCAGTATTTTCATCCTCACACCACTTGAGCATCTTCCCAGTTGTCCAAAGAAAGGTGTCAGGCCAGGTTTCACCTTGCTGGCCCAGGCATCACAGATCACGCAGACCACCCAGTGAGGGAATTGCACACAGAAGGAAAATCTGCATGATAGTCACAACCCTGATCACTACAGTGCCCAATTTCTTTCTTCACAGATCCAGCTGTATGATTTCCAGACACAAAGCAGCATTGCCAAGTAGGATTTAGCCACATACACCCATCTCACTCAGAGCAAGGCCCTTTCCTTCAGTGATTCTTCAGGGGGTGATTCAGATCTCTCATATGCTGTTCAGATGTTCCTCTCTCCTCACAACTTTGCATTATAGGTAGTATGGAAGCTCCTACCTTTGGCATCTCAGCCAGGTTAGGTGACTTTGGCAGACGACTTTTCTCCCTTTCCTTTCCCTCCACTTCCCTCCCCTTCCCTTCCTTTCCTTTACTGTTCACAGCAAGGATGTCATACTTTACCTCATTACAATAATTTACTGGTTTTCACCTTGTCCCACTGGTTTCTCTTTTATATATTTATGGCATTTATTTACTTATAGCTGCATTTAGAGGAGAAACAACAAAAGGTTGCCAGTAGTTTATTCCAGGAAGTTGTATCAGGAGCTTATACATACATTTACTCTTAAAGAGAGATCACATATCTGTTTCTTATGCTCCTGTAGCAAATCAGATCTGTTTTCAAACTGCTTTTATTGATATTTTGTAAGGAAGACATCTGGTCTCAGGGCACTCCTTGTAGCATGGCACTTTGGTCACAGAACCAGAAATGCTCCCTTTCCCAGCACTCCTCAAAAAGATGGTATCTCTGAATGACCCCTCTGCTCCTAGACCATCCAGCTAACCACTGATGGAGACCCCAAGCACCCTACTTACTAAACAGCTTTCAGCACCATAGCTATGCTCAGGAGACTTTTCACAGTGAATATTTCCCACACTGTGGCTGGGGTCCAGGTCCTGCTCTTTGTGCCCATCTGAGCACCATGGCATCCTCCTTTCCCATCCTGCTGCATCCCGGGGCAGGAGCCTAGACTAAACACTTGCCTGGCAAAGGAAACAGGCAGCGTGTCCTGTCATCTGCTGCCTGTCCAGAGCACACATGCTTGTGTATGAACACAGCACTTGCTCGTGTTTCCTGCCCTCCTGCCCTTTCTACACCAACATCTTCATGCTCTCCTCCAGAGCTTTCAGAAATGGAAAACAAAGATTCAGACCATCTTGGATCCAGGCAAGGGAGCACAGCAGGATGACATCTGTAAACATCCAGAAAATAATGGCATCATTTAACTTTCATCAGAAGGCTTATTTATCTCTGAAGAGATTACACCAAGTGTTTCCATGCAAAGCAGAGCAATGGAGTAGATGTAAATCCGTGACAGGAAACTTTTTATACACGAAAAAGGATTGTAAATTTCTGTAGTAAAGTTATGGATTACATTAATGAGACAGTAAGTCGGATGGCTCTGCTTTACATCCCCTAGGGATTTGCCCTTTACAACCATGCTTACACAGACTGGCAAAAGAAAGCTGGGGAGAGTAGCATGCTCTGTCTCCACAAGAGCCAGATGGTGTCAAGGGACATGGCAAGAAAGCCCTGCCAGGAAGCCCAGCTTGCCGTCCTGGGAGGTGCACCCATGACTGAGCACAACACCTCAGAAGCAAGCAACAATGGCTGCGTGTATCCTGGCTGCACTGTAGAAGATGCTGTGGGCTCTGTAGCTAATTCTGTATCCCAGAATAAAGATCAGGATCAAGAGAAAGCCTAAATTAACTGAGCCTGGGGCTGCAGATGGCACTCTGGTATGTGCATGCGTGCTAGACATGTGGAAGGTCAGCAGATCTGAACTGGGGAATGGCCTGGCAGAGCAGATGCACCCTTGCTCCAGGCATGGCAAAGGTTTTCAGGCAGAAGATGCATAAGGTGGATAACCTTCAGGACATAAAGTTTGATTCTCATCCCATTTGCTGCAGTCTGTTAGCAGTAGGACATGGCCCCAGGAAGCCTTGTCACTCAGAGAGTGCCCCAAACCAGTGAGGAACCTGTCTCCAACCTCCTGCTCCAACACAAAGGTACTGACACTACACCAGCAACTACTAGGTTTTTTTCTGACAGAGAGGGAAGCCCTTTGCATTAATATGTAAAAGCAATGCCTGGACAGCCCTGCTATTAAAAATTAAGCAAACAACAAATTGACCAGGGGATACTGGAAATTCCCCAAACATAGGAATGGACTAAGAGAAGTGCATTACAAGTATCTCCTGCTCCTTTCTCTAATATGACTTCCATTTGCATGCAGTAGCAGCAAAATCCCATCTCCTGCCTTTGGGCTCCATGTGTATTTGTGGGAGATTTCTGAGCCCAAACCACCCAATACCTGTGTTCGGGGTGGTAGAAAAGCGAAACAAAAAATGAACAAAGCACCTGAGCAGGCAATAAGATATATCTTCTGTCCTAAAGAACTTGTGTGCCAAAGGCACCTGGCAGAGTGAGGGTTGGACTCTTTGCTGGAAGAAGGCCAGGTGTGCCCACTCAGCCAAAGGATGTGGTGTAGTCGGGGTAGAAGAGAGCCCTGCTGCTCTCCTAGCAGTAGTGCACAGTTATAGCTCCCACTGTCTCCATGGAAAAACTCCATTGCTGAAGCAGTATCTGGCCTCTGAACTCCTCTGCAGCAGATAATGAGTCTGGAGTCACATCTTTATGCATCTCTGTACAGGCATTTCTAGTATCTGCTTACTGGGGAAGAAATGGGTGTAGCTAAACACTTTAACTGAGATACTGCTATCGAGCTGAAACTATATATCTAGACACCCCCAGTCACATATCACCACTGTACCCAAGCAAGACAAGTGACTTGAGGCTTACAGGCCATCTTCAATTTAGTGATGGTTTAGCAGCCCTGAATTACAATGTGGGAAGTGAAGGACCAGAAGGGAAAATGAATACTTTCAAAAATATTCAAGGCCCGCCTGGACAAGTTCCTGTGTGATGTACTCTAGGTTGCCCTGCTCTCACAGGGGGTTGGACTAGATGATCTTTCGAGGTCCCTTCCAACTCTTAGGATTCTGTGATTCTGTGGAGCTAAGCAGAGTCCTTCTCTCATCTGCTTTGCACTGTGGATTATTTTTCAAGGTCCTTGGGACAATATCATACATTTGTTTTTCATACAGGGCAAAAGCAAGCTTTGCCCTCCTCCACTCTGCTGCAGTCAAGTTGTGTAGAGATTAGGGACCATGACTTTTGCTTAGGCAGGTGTGAGCCAGTGCAGTCACCAGGAAGTGACTTGGGTCTTGGCACTGCTGCAGTTTCCTCTGTGTGCAAGTGGGATCCCAGCACACAGCAGGCTTCCCACTCCTTATTCAGTTAGTGGCTTGTCCCAGGCTGACCTGGATGTAGCAAGTGAGAAAAATACTGGATGAGGCTTCGTTTAATCCTAGGTTCTCTTTTAACTACTAACCAAACCGCCTCTCTACCAGCGTGTCACATTGAGAGGATGGGGACAAATATATCCATGCTGAGGAGTGGCAGAGGCTGTAGTCTGCATTTAGAAATGCTGAGCAGCATGTTTTTGTAAGCTGGCTAATTAGTATGGGCTTGAAACTAATGGCTGTGTTTAACTGACAAGGCAATATGCCCTTCACCCATCCCTTGAGATGTCAGGAGAATTATTTCTTTTGAAAAGCGTGCCCATTAACCCATTCCTCTCTATCAAATTTGATCTTTTCAATATAATCCTTTCCCTCTGCACTTCTTTTCTTCATAAGGAGGAAACTGTGAAAGTAGATCATACTGGTTTGCAACCTTCTCTTCCTCCCTTGCTTGCTAAGTTGCATGCCTGGGTCTCCTGTGCCAGTGGCAGCAGACAGGGCATTTCTGACTCCCTGGTCTCACATGAGGAGCTGGGGAAAAGACAACACTGTGGTCTTAAAGTGTTAGCACTGATGCAACCACAAAAAGATGCTATTAGAGAAACTGAACTGCTGCAGATGCCTCTGTGCTTCTCCAAGGCAGCAGGGAGGTCAGAAAGAGGCAATGATTCATCAAGTCACAATTTTCCTCCCAGGTTGTTCCCTTGGGTTCTGGTTTAAACTAAAAATTGATGGCCTGGCCTTTAAATGGGAAGGAGAATTGAGTTTTCTTACAGATCTCATTCAGATCCAAGTACTGCGCAATCCTAGTGCCATATACACCCATACACCCGGATGCTTGTGATGTTTCCCCACACAAAGGTGCTTGTTAATACTTGACAAAAGCAGGTCAGAGTCTAAAAGTAGATAGTATTTGGGGGTGGGGGTGGGGGGGAAGGAATATAGCAATAAATATACACTGTTATTTAGGGCCAAATCTTGCCCTCAATTTGAAGGGTTCTGTACAAAGTTAGGAAACTAGCATCTCCCATATGAAGGCAGGCTGAGAAAGTTGGGGCTGTTCAGCCTGGAGAAGAGAAGGCTGCGTGGAGACCTCCTAGCAGCCTTCCAGTATCTGAAGGGAGCCTATAGGGATGCTGGGGAAGGACTCTTCATTAGGGACTGTAGTGACAGGACAAGGGGTAATGGGTTCAAACTTAAACAGGGGAAGTTTAGATTGGATATAAGGAAGAAATTCTTTCCTGTTAGGGTGGTGAGGCACTGGAATGGGTTGCCCAAGGAAGTTGTGAGTGCTCCATCCCTGGCAGTGTTTAAGGCCAGGTTGGACAAAGCCTTGGGTTTAGTGTGAGGTGTCCCTGCTTATAGGGGGGGGGTGTTGGAACTAGATGACCTTAAGATCCTTTCCAACCCTAACTATTCTATTCTATTCTATTCTATTCTATTCTATTCTATTCCATCACATTATATTCTTCTCAGTATTGTTAGCAGTGCCAAATCTGGCCTTACGTAGGAGTCAGAAGAGACTTCAGTGTTTAGATTGCCCTTGAGACATGAGAGGCATCATTTTGCAAGATAAATGTTTATCTTCTGCATCTCCAGAAATATGTTTGAAGAGACAGTCCTCCCTCCCACAAGGGCCTGTTTGGCACTTGAAGAGCCTTGCTAGCTTTGCGTTTCCAAATACAGATGCCTCTATTTTGGCTCCCACATTCAAAGAAGAGGCTAACAGTAGCTGTATTCCAGGAGTGTTGAGCACTTCTCCACATTATTTACAGTTACTGTAAGCTGCAGATCTTTAGGATTTCACAAGGTCAAGTCACCAGGACTTAAATCACTGCAGCGTGGAATTACAGTCCTATTTTGAGCCACCAACATTTTAAAGTTTTGCTCCAAGCCAGCAATTGCCTGCAGTATCATACCAAATTAAAAACAAAACAAAAAAGGCAGAAAATGGGTAAGGAAGCAACAGAGGTTTGGCTGAGAATAACATTATTATAGATCACGCACCAAAAGGAGATGACTTCAGGGATAAATGACCCTTGCAACTGACTTCCCCAAGTCACAGGATGTCAGTTTGTGTTTTGAAGGCACCTACTATGTATTGCAAAGGACTGATGTGAAAAACTGCATGCTGTCCCCAGACTAAATAAGTGACTCTTTGTTTTCAACTTAAAAAAGACAGAAAGAAGAAAAGGAAGGGAGGGAAAGAGAAAGCATGTCACAGATGAAAGCACGTTCTCATAGGTCACATCACAGTGTCCTTACCTCAGTAAATGCTCTGGCTTAACCTCATAACTGAATAATCCTGCTATCTGATACTGCCTGAGAAATAAACAGTGTTCTTTAAAGCTCTTGCCCATTTCCCAGCACTGTGACACTGCAATAAAGTAGGTTGCAGCAAGTATCCTTCATGCTATGCCTCCAAATGTACCAGTTAATTACGGAGCCCTTTAAACCTGCTAACAAGACAAGCCTTGTTCTTTCAACCTATTGCTTTTTGCCAAAAAAGAAGGAAAAAAAGAAAAAAAAAAGTCTGTTGGGCAAATAAATCTTTCCAGAGAAAACAGATTTGTTTCCAAATCAGTCAACTCTGCTGAACTAGAAAGGAAGAAATATTATTTTTTCCAGGATGAAAGGAAAATAAGATCTCTCCCTGTTTACTCTGTCTCACCCATTTCTAAAGAAGGTCAGTTTAATTCCTTCATTACTTTTTCCTGCTGTCTTATTTATCTTGAAGTCTTCTAGTCTTTTTCAATTTCACTGGCAAAGCCCAGCCTAGTTGGTTCAACATGACGGTGAACCGTGCTTTGCTCTTTACAGCCATGTGAAGATGCTGAATAAAGTCGGGTGAGCTGTAAATATTCAGAGTTTTTCCTTTCTTCCTCATTTTCTCCAGTAAAAAAAAAAAAAAACCAACATAAATCTCAAGCCCTTATTGTTGATGTGTTTTCCTTTCAGCATCTTGTTCATTACAGATGCTCCTAAACCTGTGAAAACAATCACAAATTCAGACTGCCCCAGTCCTGCGTGTTGTGCCATTCTAAAATACAAACCCTTGTACTTTAAGCATCCTTTAATACTGATGCCTGGGACTGAATCTGGAAGGAAAGAATGGCAGTAGAGAGTAGAGATATAAAGCAATGTAATAAGCCAGAGAAAAGAGCTTTGCTATCTCCATAAGAGGTAGCTTTTAAGCTTTAACTCAGGAATTTTAAGCAACTCGGGGGTTGACTACAGTTCAGCCACAGTCAGTATAGGCCATCAGGTTTGCTTACACCAGTCCAGTGAGCAGGCAAGGTGTGTTTTGCATGCTGGAGAGACAAAAGGCAGAACTGGATGTATATTCATTTAATAGTCATGGACTGTAAGAAAAGGTCATTAGATCAGTTAGTCTGATCTCCTAGATGACATCTTAACTAAAGGAAAATGCACCTTTCTGAATTCTCCTGTGAATGCTCTTATTGTGCTGGGTTGGTTACACCAGTTTAACCTCTTCTGCCCTCACGTACACTCCATTGACTTTAGAGCATCAGTATCAACAAAACTGCCTGAAGGGAGGTATATGTTACCTGCCTTTATGCAGGTTTTAGTGTAAAAGGCTCAGACACATGATGAAGTGCCTAAACCTTATCTTCAGCCTCTTCTGCTGCTGAATTACCTCACTCATGCCTCAGGCGCTGAGCATGCAGATGCAGCTACAGCAGCTTCCCTGGGACCAGGGAGCTGTGAAGTGATGATGCAGGCACCATAACCTGATCAGGTGCCTGTGCCTTGAATGCAGTTGAGCAAGTGTAGAGCCAACCTGGGCTCATGTAGTGCACAGACCAAAGAAGCTGGAAGAGCTATCACAGCTAAAGGCTCCATGTGAAATTCTTCAGTGGTATGTTGAACTCATAGCTGCACTCGGTTCTCAGCTTGGCTTCTATACTCAAGGTCACAGCCCTGTTGAATCATAAAATGTGCTAAACCAGAAAAGAATAGGATGTGATGTATGGCAGTGACTATGTGGTTCCATAGCTTTGCTAACAAAATGAGCAGTAATTTCACATCATCCAGGGCAATTCCAGTTCAAGTGCCAATGTTAAGTGCAGCAGCCCTTGGAAAACAAACTAGCACTCCTTCATGGTCCCCTTTGGTCACATTTTATCCACTGTCCTCGAGCGCCCAGTGGTTTCATTTCATGGTGTTGTCCTTCACCTGCCCAGACATTAGAAGATTGGTCAAGCATTTTGCTCTTTTCTGACTTCAGTGTCACAGAAGGCAGATCTTCTGACATGCACTGCTCAATCAGAATTGGTTTCTTTGCTTCAGTGTTTGTCCTTTCCAGAGGTTGTACAGGGCTTTCTGAAGTTGCCTATGTGCTCCTGCTGGAGGGAGAGCCTTACAGGATGAGGTCACATGCGTATTTTCAGGGAAGATGCCAACCCAGGAAGAAAAAGTAGTCTTTCTTGGAATGCTGCATTTCCCAAGGGCAACACTTTTGGAAAGGAGAGGCACAACTGCTTATACACCCCTGGCACATGGGTTTCTGTTAGAAGTAATTGCCTTGGTAGCACTTTCTCCACACTGGATTCTGTGATGAGAACAACTGATTCCATAGCACCAAAGCCATTTAGAAAATGCTACCTCCTTCATCTTAGCTCAGGCACCTACTGCTGGGATATACAAACAGTTCTTAAATGCCAACTGATCTACTCTGCTGACTTTCATGGGAATGTATCCATGATCTATCATCAGTGTTTTGTTCTCTTAACCCTCTTAGACTTCTGGGGGTCGTCATTTTGAGCCACTGTTAATACTAAAGGAAGTATTTCCAATCCAAATACACTGCCTGTGAAAATCATTATACTCCCATTGAAGTCAACAGGAGTTATTTGAGTGGGAGCAGATGGCACCTGCTTTTTCTTTATAGCCAGTATTTATTCACTGACTCTAGATGCTCCTAAAATCTTTACACTGTCAACCCTTCTCTACATAGATCTAATCCAGCCTGTGTGAAGACAACATTTGCCAGCTGGGCTTCCAAGATACTACACTGTGAAAATAACTACCCTAGAGAACAGCTTTGGCAGCAACTACCTGAGTATTGGAGAAATGCAAGTAGTTAAAGGGCAAGGCTTTGGAGGGTGCTGCCATAAACTATCTGGTGGAACGTATTAGGAAGACATTCAGCAAATGTGACTGAGACCTCTGATTCTCTGCCAGCTGTCAGGTTTGAAATTACAGCCATAACAATTAGCCATGATTACTACCCGATGTTCTTAAGTACAGAGCAAAGATCACCAGTTGGAGTAGTTTCCTTCTGTGATATTTAAGTGTGATGCCAAAGAAGAGTATCAGATCTCATGGCTGACGACTAGTGATGGATTGGCAGGTGTGCTCAGGGAAGAGACAGGAGGATCAATATTTACTGTTTATGCTTAGCAGGTGTCCCTCCAGACATGTACAGGCAGTATCTGTTAAAACACAGACACTATTAGATAGATGAAGATAATAACATCCCCAAGTAGTGCCATAGAAGTTACAGCATTATCCCATGACCACAGTAGTCCAGGTAGAGGTCAAGTAGTTTGACTTACCCAACCTTAAACTACTCCCCAGTCAGAAGCATGAAGGGAATATCTGTTCTGTTCCATTATTGGGCTTTACCTAGAGCTCATGTCCACCATTGGAAGGCCACTGGTTTAGGCTCCTAAGATCTTATAGGCAAAAGTGATGAGCAAATGCCAGAATTGGAGATCTTCTGTATGAGCACCTTTGATGCCAGATAATGAAAGAAGTGTTTCCAGCTGAGTTCCTCTGGTGTTCATAGCCAAATCTGGGACAGAACACCTCTCTAGGCAGCTTGAGATACTGATTACTAGCTGCATTCATTGATAGTACCTGATAGCATACCCTAGGCAAAAGTATTCATATTTGAAGAAGGATTAAACAAAATATTCTAAGCTTGATATACACTAATATTGTATCTCAGGTTTATACTTTCAGTGAGTATAGGCTGAAGGCTATTTACTCTGAAGGGATTGGATAACCTCACCACAGCCAGTCCTTTCCATCTTCATTTAAATTCTCCCATACTCTTACCTCATATCCTCAAGGCTTTCCTGAAAACTTTGGAGAGTGGAGTGAAAATGGGGTTTGTGTAGAGAGATGAATCAGTTCATCAGACCAGCTCAGAAGACTGCCTTATCCTTGTTGACCTCAAAACCAGGTATAATGCCAGAGGGTTCACCTAGAAATGCCATAACTCCAGTTATGCCCAGTTCGTGAAGTCTAAAGTTGAGGTATTTGATCCTAGGCTATTGTGGTCTGTAAACACAGTTGATGCGTACAAAATTAAAAAGACCCAGCCAAATAATGTACCATAAGTAACTAACTCAATGCCTTCTTGAGTACCTACATGCTAATCACCATGTCCTAATCAGTGTGTAGTTCCTAGCTTGGCTGCTGGGCACCTTCTAGCCAAGAGGTGTGATAAGAAACTGTTCAGTTCTAAGCAATCATGGGAGACAAAATCATTGTTTACTCTCCCTGACAGAACAAAATACGACTCTTACAAACAGACTTTGATTAAATGCTTAAGGAAAGAGCATTTCTGCCAGATCAAACGAATGCCCATGGAAACCAACCTTGGCAGAAGTTAGTTTAGTTAAACATTTGAACTGATCCTCTCTGAAATTCTTTTGGCAATGTTTATTCAGCTTTAATTGTTTTGTGAGCATACAACAATTTAAGCGAGGCCTTAGAACCTACATCAAGCCCATACGGTTTATTTGATACAATTTAATTTGACCACTTGAGAGGCATAAACATTCTCAAGTCGTGAATTAAAAGTGTCTCTGGAAGGCATTCAGTTTTTCACTAAATGCTGTTAAGAAATAGACAGAAGCCAAACAGAGCACTGTTATACAGAGTCAATAATCTGATATTCTGCTATCATTACCATGAAGCTCTTTTTCGCAGTAAAAAACACCTTAGACCTGAGATTCCAGGAAGAGGTGATTTTTTAATATGAAAGAGTAGATGCTTTGTTCTTCTATAATTAATGGAAGAAAAAATCTTGCTGAAGTTTGCATAAGTTTAAACTATCCAAGATCTGGTGTTATACTGCTCCCTTACAGGGCACAACCTGGTAAGTAGTTACTGTTCCCAATTTTGCTAAGAATTGTGTGCTTGTGTAAACTTACCAACTATACAGCAAACTAATTTTATGTCTTCTCTGGAGAAGGTGGAAATCTGTGGGTAAAAAAAAGAACCCTCAAATATTCCCTCAGCTCAAGCAGGAACCTTTTAACTCCGCATCAAGGTAGAGGCTCAAATTTTCATTAAGTTATATTGAAGTCAATGGCTTCAAAGGCATCTCTGATGTTTTATTGTCCAGGAAGAAGTAAAGGGTGTCCAATCACTGCCCAGCAAAGGGAGGAATGGGCATGCACAGCTTGGGGCAAAAACCTTGTGTACTTGACCACCTTCACAGGGATAGCACTGCCTCCAGATCCCTGAGTTCCTCCTTGTTTGTCCCTAGTAACAAATATACAGCTGGCTCCAAAAATCCCAAAGTAGATGTGTCAGAAAATACTGACATTTATAGGGTGTGAAGGCACCTGAGGTCCAGCCTCATTGAGAGCTCTGGACCTGCTAAGGAGAAAGATCTTGGGTATGGGGGAAGCACCATGCAGCAAAATGCATCTTGTATGTTTGTCGTTGGTCTGGGAGAAGAGTGATACCAACACATCTAAAGGGTGCTTCAGCCCAAGGTAAAGTGCTCCCAGAGCTCCCAAAAGTACTTGTCCTCTTCCGATGATTAGTGGGGGCATCTAAAGGCAATTAGACTACTGACATTAAGTGCCTCAGCACAGGCTGAAAGACAGGATGAATCTTGGTTCCAGAGTCCACAAAAATACTTATGTAAGCCAGTGGTTATCACTGATTTATTATGCAAAGAGGAAGAGAAAGGAGAAAAACAGGAAAGAAAAATGATCTGCCTTCTGAGCTACTTAAAGTAAAAGTGAAAGGACATTTGTCAGTCAAGCATTTCAAGAGCAAACTCAGCATAATGCTGAGAGCTGACAGGAAAATAAAAGGTTAAAGAAACCCAGTTCTTGTGTTCATCCCTTCAGCTGCTGTTCTCTTCTAAAGATCTTTTTCTTGCCTACTCTGGAGTGACTGGTGACCTACAGTTTGCTACCAAAAGACACCAGGTGGGTGACAACAGGACAATTTGTCCACAGAAAGGCAACTGTGGAGATGTTCCAGCACAGTCCAGGTATCCTAGAGTTTATCTAAACACACAATGAAAACTAAATCTTGATATAGCACTAACTGACTTTAAGCAGCAAGAGGGTAGATTTAGATTAGGTATTAGGAAAAATATTTTTCATTATGAGCGTGGTGAGGCACTGGCACAGGTTGCCCAGAGAAGCTGTGGCTGCCCCATCCCTGACAGTGTTCAAGCCAGGTTGGATGGGGCTTGGAGCAACCTGGTCTAGTGGAAGGTGTTGCTTCCTGTGGCAAGTGGATTGGAATTGATGATCTTTAAGGTCCCTACCAGCCCAAATTATTCTGTGATTCCATGATTCTCAATCCCAGATCAAGGTCACCCCTTTTTTACCCAGACATATTCTCTTTTGCAGTAGACATGGCCAGGTAGATTTCTATCCCCAGGAAAAGCAGGTAAAGGGGAAAAATAACACTTGTATACTTTGTCCAAGGGGAGAGAAACAATGGAGTCCTTCAAGGATACGTACAATGTGGAGATAGAGGAATGGATGTCAGGGGGCTGCAGAACATATGAAGAGTCTAACCTTGAGGGTCTGGGACCGTCACAGTTGGAGGCGGTAGACAGAAATAGTAGGAATTGAATGGAAGAATAAAGTTATCAGAGTTTTGGGAGGGGGTGGTACAGCAAAAGTAGAATTTAACAAACTCTGAGACATGAGCTGAAAACATGTTGGAAAGGGCAGATAGGGATGAGAACAGCAGATCAAGAAGCTGCAGGCTGTGGCTGGGATTGGAGGAAAAGGAACAGAAAAAGTGCTCTAGGGTCTCAGAGGTGAGAGGCTGAGGATAAGGAAATTAAAGAGTAATTCTCTCCTCTTCCCCCCCCCCCCCCCCCCCCCCCCCCCCC
>NDXB01008805.1:20056-39543 GCA_002631895.1 Agapornis roseicollis
CCCCCCCCCCCCCAAGCTTTAACAAGAATACTTTTTATGAGCAGAAAGACATATGAGTGCATAGGACCTCTCTATTCTTTTCAAACTGAGGACAGAGGGATGCCCACCTACAGTCTCTTTTTAATTTGACCAGTGTGTTAACAATACTTTAAGTCTCAAAGGACTTCACAGGTGAGCAGTACTACTATTGGCCTAGAGGAGCAACAAGACTAGCCAGAGGTATTTATCACCTGTTCAGGGTAGGCCTGCTCTACAGACACCTCTGAGACTGCAGGGGATATGTGCTTGTTGCTGTTAACTGCAAACTCACTCAGCAACGAAAACGTAGAGCTCAGTTCAGGCTGCAAAAACTCAAATGAGAGCTTGAGCAACTGAACCACATTGCAGCGCAGACTTCCAGGGGGTCTTGTTCTTTAAACATGGACTTCTAGTGCCATTTCATATCTCTAAAGTACCCAAGAAATCTCTGCAACCTGCCAGATACTACAGGGGTCTTATGTGAAACTTTTCACTTTGGAAGGAACAAATGAAAGCCGTGCATGTCATGTTTTGGTATCTCATATAGCACTACATGTCTCTGCATGAGTAAGATGTCCTCATAGTCTCCATCACAATACAGTTCTACTAAAAAAGAGAAGGCAAGGACTGCTACCAAGGCCAAGCAGCATATACTAACTCTTGCCCATAGTGCTTAGGGCTTGTGCTCTCCTGTGTGTACTGCTTGGTTTTGTATCAACTCTGAAGTCCATGTGGCCTTCCTGTGATCTTGAGAGAAACACTTATTTGTGCTTGTTGTCTTTTCCAGTAGGACGTGAGATACCCTGATGGCTGTGCCTCAGTTCACCTAAGTGATACTTTTACATTTACAGAATGCCTACTGCATGCCTGGATGTTTGCTGTTAGAGCATGAGCGTGAAGACACAAAGGCTGTCAGGAGTGGTGGAGAGCTGTTTTGGGTAGAGGGAACCACACCTGGTGCATTCTTATCCATACTGCATTTGGGAGAGGTCCACTCAGTGCAACATGTATCTGTGATCACCATGTACATGACCATTGGTCAGCAGAGACTGGCCACCACTAAGATCAGATGACATTTCTAGCTTCAAATGAGTCACTGCCATTGCTGTCCACAGTTTTCTTACTGCAGTCAGTCTCACTAAACAAGCACGCAGCTCGCTTGGTTAATTGAGTAGAAAAAAAGGAAAAAACACCTGAAATTAAAGTTGCTTCAGAGCTGCTGCTATTTTTTATCTTTTTTTTTTTTTTTGAGAGAGAGAGAGAGAGCTTGGGATTTCCATCGCTTTTTGCTGATCAGCAGGACCTGGTAAGCAAGACCAGAAGGCTGCAGGCCCCGTGTGAAGCTGTCAGTTTGAGTTGGAACATGCTACCTTGGTGTGCGCATCCCAATCATGAGAACAAGCCTCGCTGCCCTGCAAACCCTGCCGAGCCTGCATTTTAATGCTTACTGTAATTCTTGGCCCACTGTCATTTTGGCAGCACTTGGACTGCAGACATCAATTTAACACAATTATTAAATTTAATACACATACCATGCAGGATACATCAGCCATCAAGTCCTAGGCTAGAGGTCTGGATCTCAAGAGGTTATGTTGCTAGTACTTGTGATCAGAAAGTCAAACACACCCCACGCTACTCCAGGTGATATTTGTCCAGCTTATTCTTAAAAGCCTCCAGCCACAGAAGGAGCTTTTGCAGCTCTGTACATCCCAGTCCGCAGCAACGATGAAGTGAGCCACAGTGCCCCTGTACTCAGAAGGTGTTGATCTGGGAATCAGGAGAACTAGGCATGGCTTCTCAGTTGTCTTGCTGACCTATTTGATGACCTTTCAAGACTTCCCAGACTTGAAAAGAAACAAATTCTGATATTGACATTACCTGAAAAGCACTCCTGATAAAGATCTACAGATTAAAAAGCCCCTAATATTATTGGCATTTAATAGTATCATTAATAATTTAAAATAATCACTAGTATGAAAATCAGATAATAACTCATTTTAACATGCTTGGAAAACAAAGCTGCATCTAATGATATTATTTTTTTCCCTCTGTGGGGGAAGAACAATTCATGGGACTGATCCCCTTTCCTTGACACCCATAAGATTTGGGCTGCAGGTTGCTGGACAGTGAGGGAGGAAATCTGTGCTTGGTAGTATTGTTTCAGCCCATCTGTGTTGGACATTAGCAAGAAAGCAAACAGCTATCTCTCATAATCAGCTTACTAAACTCACCCTCTGATGGAGAGCCTGTAGCAAACCATCTCCAGATAAAAGCCAATGAATATGGTAGGAGCACAGGGTCCTCATACACATAGTCCTTTGCCTTTCAGAGTTGGCAGTTTTGCATGGCCCTGGGGTGTTTTCAGAAGGGAGGCTTCAAATGCATTCCTGACTCCTTTTTTGAGAGCAGACCACAATTACATGGGGAAAGTATAGTGGAGGTATTTGACTGCCAGGCACTGAAGAGAAGATCTGCAGGAACACTTGTGTTTGCCTGGTGTGGGTTATTTAATCTGGAATGTCCTTTGACTCGACTCCCTTCCCTCCTCTCCTCCAGCACACACAGAAAATGGGGCTCTTGGGGACTTTAATCTCTTCCATTCAAGAATTTTGCCTCTGACATGTATGAGGAGTAGGAACAGGACTGCAGCAATAAATAAATACCACCATGATTAAAAACAAAAGAATGAAGTATTATTAACAATACACTGGAGAGAATGGAAGCATGCTATGCCAGAAACACCTTCAGGATTTGAACAATATCAGGGGGCTACACAGCCTGATGTACAGCAGAAGGGGGCAAAGCAGTGATTTACTATACAAACAGCAGTATCTGAGCCAGCAGCTGGATATTTCCTGTTTGATCAGTAGAGTTGGTTTGAACTAGGACAGATCAGATGCAGGTCTGTGCAGGTAACCTGCCTCTGACAACAGGAACTGCCATGTTTTGTCTTGTTTTCATTATACAACACACCTCCCACCCCCCTCCACTTTCCATCATGCTTTCTATGCTCACAGCTCTTGGAGAAGTTTTGACAACCTGCAGCCCATATGCCCTTGCTTAGAAGAGAAAGACAGCTGGATTGCCTGGATGCTCAGCAAAACTGTTGCGCAGGAAGGAGGCTGAGAGTCTGGTGATAGAGGAGGGCTCTCACCTTAAAAGCATAGCTCTTTTCCAGCATTTTTCCCATTTTTGACACTGATGCATTTGAAATACAACCACCTGATGCAGTGCTTTACTCCAGCAAGTAATTATCTGACAGCTCCTATTCTGAGTATTCACGCAACCACGTGTAGATGGAGAAGGAAACAACTCATTTGCATACAGAGCAAATATTTTGTCATCACCTGCTGTTCATCCTAACGAGATTTTGCTAGACTCATTAGAATGATTCCACGCTTCTTAATACCCACTGGGATTGCTTTATTATTTGATAGAGTCAACAGCTGGCAGATGCCACCGTATCTTTGCATTCAGGTCCCTTGAAACCTCCAAAGGCAGCTAAACAAAGGCAGTGAGTAACCAGTTATGTTTCTCTCTTTCTCCCAGGATGTCTTAATGCTGACACCAATGACTTGTAAGTATCTCAGTTAGAGGGATCTCTTTATCAGCTCACTCCCACCAGCTTCGGGACAAAGTTGGCATCTTTTCATTGGGGACTGCCTTGTCTCTGTGTGGATGAAAGCAAGGACCCTGAGGGTACCTGCTCCCTGCAGAGGACTGATGGGGATTTCTGCTTTTCTACTGCTCCTGTTAGTTTTAAAAATCTTGTTTCTAAACCCATGGATGGTGTTGTTTTTCTCTCCTGTTACTCCATGAAAAACCTATATAAACAGCAGGAAGAGCTCTAATGCACAGACAGGGGAGTGATGAAATTGAAAAAATAAAAAATTCAGCTCTTGGTTCTTTCACTTCAGTAAGAAACTACAGAAGATTTGGGCATGGCCCAAATTCATATGGCCCTTTTTGTGTGTAAGCTTTCCATATGAGTTGGTGATCATGGACAAAGTGCTATCAACTGCAATAAAAGCAAGCCAAAAATACAGAGAGGTACTTTTTCTCTAGTCTGTCAGCTGTAATAATCTGAGGTGTTCTGATCACATTAGTGGGATATAATTAGTTTGGGTGTTACTTATAACAACATGGAGTAAAAAAAATCCTGAAGTGAGACATTTAAGTTGACAGTGTCACTTTAAACAAATCCACTTTAGATGATTTTTGCTTTGGGAGTCTCCTTTTTCAAGAAGAACTTGCCAAGAGCCAGAGTAAACATTATGTTAATCTTAGATCAGCCTTTAATTTCTCCTACTTCCTTTCCCTTCCCCTTTCCTTTCTATTTCCTTCCAAGACAACAATATTATAGACAATTTAAATTGGACATGTCCATAGCTGAACAAAATCACCAATAGAGGACAATGAGAATGGCAATAAACTCAGCATAGTAATTATTTCCCTGTCACACCAGCAATTACAAAAGCAAAGAAAGAACAACTAAGTGCTCTTAACCTGATATTGAGCATTTAATTTTCTCATACCATGTAATATTAAACAGGTTTATGCTACTACAGGGAACCCTGGCAACAATTAAGAGCAGACATGAAAAAGTCAGACTTATTACAGGCTTGAGCAAGGGAGATAACTCACTGTTTATGCCAATGGTAATAATTATGTCCAATGGAAATACTGAATTTAAAGACAGATTAATACCTAGACACAAATTCACCATTTCAGTGAGGTTTGTAACTGGCCCAATTCCTGCCATGTTTGTGTTCACATGATACACACTGCTTACTCAGCGCTCTTGCAAGGCCAGCCTATTGGTCAGTGGTTGGCATAGGCTAACTGGGAATTGTAGTTTCTATCTGCACAGTGAGAAATGAACTTGGCAACACGTTAACTCACAAGTGTTTAGACTTACATGCTTTTCATTCATGCCATGCACTGAAACCTCATCATAGCTAACACAGGAAGAGCTAAGTTTGAGGTGTTTGCAGTTGGGCTGGTTTTAAATCTGAATCAGTTGTTGTTCAGTCCATGAAGCATGTGCCTGTCTTTATATTTGTTTGCAAAACACAGGTGCTGGTTGGCTTTCTAACCTACCTGATGCCCAGCTGTTCCTTCTGGAGGCTATTAATCTCCTATTAGGTCAAATTATATCTGCCAGTCCTGTGTGAATACTTTAAATACAGGAGGATATCTCAAAAGAAAAGTGATACCTATGTTTAAGCAACCGAGTTGTACCTCAGCATTTGGTTCACAGAATAGCTCTTTAGTCACTGCTGACTGCACTGACTGAGATTTCAGTTGACTACATTGGACACTCACACACCAGGCTAACCTGTAGACACCAAGTGTATGCTATTGTTTCCAGCTCACTGGACATTGGAGTTATCCTGCAATAGTATGGTTGGCCCCCACTTGTTTCTCCAGGTGGATATCTGCCTCCTATAGGTGTTCTGCCATATCTGTCAGGCCAGCCTGGGTACCTCAGCTGTCTCAGGGCATCTCAGATGGCTCTTGGTATCCACATGTGAGCAACTTAACTGACCTCATGGAGTATATAATTTCAACAAGTATCAAAACAAGGTGACCTGCCAGTGCTGGCCTTAAGGCTCATACCATGAGTGATAGACAAGTCTGCTTATGAGAGCAAACTCAGACCTGTGTTTAATTGAAAGCACAAATAAAACCACAAAGAGTCACCATGAGAGAAAGAATGGTAAAAAGACCCCACAGGGTGAGGTTTTCTTCTCTATGCTTTCATGGTGGGTGCAGTAGCGGTTCCTCAGATGTATTCTTGCTGGAAGAACTCTGTCAGATACAGAGGAAGTACCGAATTTGAACCATATGTAGGGGCCCTGAACAATGCAATCCCATTTACAGTTCTGTTAATTTTTGTTTCTGTTATTTCATTTGTACCATCTCTTCAGACAAATTATCATTGAAGTCCTACCCGAATTAGCAGAAGGCTGAATTTTTCCTTTCCTGATTTATGTCAAGGAGGACAGTCCTGATTCAGACAGGTTAATAAACTCTACCTCAAACCTTCTGCTACTTCTGCAAGACTTCAAAGAGAGTTCAGAATGTTTGGATAGGTTTGCTTTTGTTTCCATTTCCTGAGGGAAGCTGGAGTCATTGACGCTTGTAGTATTTCTGACCATCCCCAAATCCTCCAGCTGCTGAAGGGAAGGAAGGAGAGAGACAGGCCAGACAGTCAGACATTCGCTCCAGGAACGGATCATTTATGAAAAAGAAATGGATTCTAGTGATGAACACATGGTCTTTTGGGGGTAAGCATGGAAAGGTCTGATACTGAAATTTCTTACTACTCCTTTTATTTTTCCTAGTCTCTATATAGATCCCCCCATTGGAATTCCATGGTTTTCACACTAACCTAAAACCAAAGAAGCCAGAACAATAAAAGTTGTCAGTTGCACAAAACATGCACAGATGTTATAGAAAACATAGAAATAGAAAAACATAAAAACATAAGAATAGAAAAATATAAGAATGGGAAAGCATGCCTTTTAGGAATTCCTGCAAATGCACATCCTGCTTGCAGCAAAGAAGGAAAATAATGCAGGTGGAAATACTTTTTCCTTCAAATTGGAATTTGTTTTTTTTAAAACATGAGCCTATCTAAAGTTGCAGCCTAACTTCGCTACATTTAGTCAAACAATTTGAGTTATAGTGAAAGAATATTTTTTTGTGCTAAGCATTCTAACTTCAGTTACTAAGTTTTGAGGAAAGGCGAAGAATGCTAGCATTTGTCAAAGTCACTGACTAAGCAGAATCTATGGGTGTGCTCAACAGGCTTTTGAAGCAAAGCTGTTTGTTTTGTTTGCTCAGCTCAGGTGTCCTCCACATTATCTGTGTACTGCAATGAGGATGTTCTGGATCACAATAATAATAAGATGACAATGATGACAGTGAAAGATGCTACCAAAATGTGTCCTCCAGGAGACAGCACACCCTGGAGCATATGGCATGGGACACTTGGGCATCTCTGTAGGGAGCCAGGCTGTGCCCCAAAAAGTTTATTATCTTAGGCTTAGCACTGTTCAAACACAGTTATATACCTCCCAAACACTCCCTGACCTTAAAATCCTAATGCTGTCTTCACATATCACTGTACCCAAACTGGTAAACCACACTGCACTAAGCCAGCTCAGGCTCATTGCAAAGTTAATATGCAGACCATATACTGACCATGAGTATTTGACGGATGAACTTCAATTCAGTATCTTATTCACTTCTAGCTGAGAGTATATTTAAGGGCTGGAGAACCAGGAGAACTTTTTTCCCCTCTTCTAGAATCTGGGATGAGAGGATGAGCCATATTCATCAAAAATCTTGAAAACCCAGAGAAGCAGATCAGTTCAGTTGCCTCTTTTTCACAAATGCATCCTTTTAAAATGAACTTATTTTAGGAATTCTGTCCTTTTCACTTTTCATTTAATTCTAGTTTCTGTGGGAACAGAATCTGACACAAACTGAATAATAAAAATTCCTGCTCTAATAAAAATGATAAATATTACATTTCCAAATAAGCATATGTTAGGCTACATAACTGTTTAAATCAGGAGCCTCCCATGCTGTGTATCCTCTAGTAACTCATATGCTTCTGGTTAATATTTACAAAAAGAACAAAATGTAGTTTAAAAGAGCCAGGCCCTATTTAAGATACGTAATTTAGTATTTACTAAGCAATATACACTCCTTAAAGAAAGCAAACAAACATGAAAGCAAAACAAGATTAAAACAGCTACTCTAAACCCAGGTTCCTGATGATTTAAAACATACCCACAGTCATATATTTTATTCTAAATCTATTAATTCTGAAAGCCATCCACATAGGTTTAGTCACCAAATTTCTTAATGCTGCCTTACTGTGAGCCATGATAGTCTTGTCATCCTTGAACATCTCTATTAGCCATCACTGTCAGCCTGCTCCTTGGAGAAAACTATCTTCATCCATATGACATTGCAAGAAAGAAGGCTCCATACAGGCTCCTCATTGACCAATAAGTCAATTCTCTCTGCGTCCCACTTCAACTATTCTACACAACAGAAGTATGGGAGAGCCTCCAGTGAGACTCTCCATTTCTGTTGTCCCTGTCTATTCTGTCCAGGAAAAAAAAAAGTCATCAAAGCAACCTCACATGAGATCACTCATGATTTCTTCCAGAAGAGACATTTAAACTCCACCTAAAGCTTATTATTAGGATTATATTGTTGCTTTATGCAAGCAAATTCTCTCATACTGTAACCCATTATCTGATCTCACCCTCCTTGAACATGATAAAAGCCCTTGAGAAGGGCTGGTCCTATCTCCATCTGAACCCTGCAAAGATCCTGGACTTCTTCCAGTTCAGCATCTAGCTGGCATGTAAAATGGAAACAGCAGTAGTGACAGTGATGAATGATTTGCTCTTGGCTGTTGCCTGCTTTCACACTGCTGGATACCCCTACAGCATTTGACTGCATAAACCATGAAATCCTTTTGTCCACATTAAGGATGTTTGGTCAGCATTACCAGATGTAAATAACAATCTCTACAGAGTAACTGGTGAACTTGTGCCCAGAGTAAGCAGAAAAGTTCATTTGTTGACTGAACTCACCTCTCTGTCAGGACAACGGCAATCACAGTTGTAAAATATTTAAACTCAATTAATAATAAAAAAAAAAAAAAGGAGAACTTAACAGATACTTTTGGCAGCTACTGTCGAGCTTACTTGTTATGTAATTGAAATTGTACAAGCAATTATAGGGCAATTATAATCAGCAAGTGAGAGAGCTGTGGGAAAATGAGATGTGGAAAGACAGCAAGGCCTCTGTCTTAAACAGTCACTTGTCTCAGTGGTTCCTTCAGCCAGAGACAAGCCAAATTACAGTGCAGTGCCTGGGAAAAGAGAAACCACCAGCTCCCCAGGCCAGGTGAATTTGAGGAATGTGGACACCTGGATACCCCCAGATGCAGCAGCCAGAGGAGATCAGAGCTACACTACAAGGACCTCACCTTCTCAGTGGTGGCCACAGCTTCCTCAAAACCCAAAGCTAATGCCAGTTGTTCCCAAGATACTCTCCTCCTATTTCTGTACCAGGTTGTCCCTATCTGACCCCCTCTGCCATGCCATGAAGCAAGGAGAGCTCTTGAACCAGAGCTCTTCCTCAAAGGCTGTGCTATATTTATAAACCCATCTGATGTCTATCACAACACAAGTCCACACACACGAGTCAACTTTCCTAAAAAGCTTTCCTATTTTTAGGAAAGGAGAGCAAACGAGCAACAGATAAAAAACCCTTCCCCTTTCTGCATGTAATACCTTTTTTATCTGCTTGCCATCACACATATTTTGGAGCCTCAAAAGGCTGCATCAAAAAGATGGATCATCTCTGCATGTCAGGCTTGCCTCTCCACTGCATGAGTTTTGTGTTTGCCCTCGCAGTCGGCAACATGGCAGAGAGGGCTATACCCAAATGCAGCCTGATGCAAGCACATCATCTTCCCTGCAGGGCCAGAAAAATGCAGTATAACTTACGTATGTCCCCTTGAAAACAAAGGTAGGGAGCAGGGAAAGCCTTAATAACAAACAGTGAAAATCAGAGCAGAAGGAATCCGAGCTTGTCTAAAAGTTAGTGGGGTTTTATATCCTGCACATCTCATGTTACAGGCTCATTTCATCAGTACCTCGAGGCAGCCATTTTAATAAAAAAAACTAGGCAAAGTTTAGGGAAGACATAGAGAAAGAGGTGCATGTGTATGCATGCTTTTACCAGTGCTGTTGCTGACAAACTGAGTTGATAAAGTACATTTCTTGCTTGCGGGGACCCATCCAACTCTCCCTTTTTGCCACTGCAGAAAAAAAACATAAGATGTGTCTATAAAGCCACAAGAAAAACATGCTAATATGTCAGGGGGCCTTTTATTGCACTTCAGACTCTGAGAATCTGCCTGCAAACATCCTTTAGTAACTTCAGCATGAAGGTTCCCAGATGAGTTACCCTAGATAACACTGGAAGGAGTTAAGGATGAAAAAAGCCCAGATGCAACCCCAGCTTTCAACCTGCCTGTTTAATTTGGTCCTGGATGCCTAAGCACATGTGCCAGGTATTTATTTTTTTGTGTGTGTGCTTCTGGGCTTGGATCAGCAAAACACCTCTATGCCAGAAGGCTCCTGTTTGCATTCTCACCCTCTCCTCCACTGGCACCACTTTGTTCTCTCACTATTTCTCCAACCCATCTCTTTAAGGTGTTCTTCGTGCAGAGCAGGAACGTCTAATCCCTTCTTGTTGGGCCAGGTATGTGGGAAGGCCTTTTTTTCCTGTAGAAAATCAGGAAGCCTGTGTGGAGGAAAACAGTTTGTTGTGATTAGAAAGCAGGCAACAAACAAGAAGGCAGAGGCCTTCTGGGCGAAGTTACTCCAGGGAGTTGCTACAAGCCACAGACCCACTGTGATGTTGTTCTTTATTTAGAATCATAGAATCACAGAATCATTTATGTTGGAAAGGACCTTTAAGATCATCAAGTCCAACCGTTAACTTAGCACTGCCAAGTCTACCACTAAGCCATGTCCGTAAGCACCACATCTACAGTTTCTGCACAGGCACCAGTGTGTGTTTCTCTGCTCTTGTCAGAGTAAACAATAATCAGGCTGTATTTTACTCTATCCACAACATATCTTTAGGGCTTCACTTGTTATTAACCCTCTGTAGAAGGGCAAAGAGTGCACACCCATCTCAGCATATGTACAGGAAAGGTGCATCCAGCATCCCAGTCCTGAGGATGCCTGCAGGCAGGAAAGCCAGGAGCACCAGAAACCCTAAATTTTCCTTCCCATAATGGAAGCAGAAACATCACCCCACTGACGCACTCCCCATTCCTGCCTGTGCAGGCAGCATAGGGCTGGGGCTGGTAACTGCAGCCTGCATGGAGCAAAGCATGCCTGCTTTGATGGGTGATGTAGTTATTATGACCACAGTAGGGTCCTTCCTCTCAGAATCTGCAAGAATAAGTCTTTGATTTACTTTAGCTTGTTACTTCTACTTTAGCTTTTGATAAAACCTACAATATTATAGCCAGAAAAGCCTGCTTCTGCCCCTGAAACGCTGCCCAAGGAGTAGACAATAACAAGTAGCATTGATTTATTGCTGCAGAGGAGGTAGAGAAAGAGGAATGTAATAAATGCTGAGGAGATGAGAAATGCACCCGTTCACTCACCCCCTACACACACACTCACAGGCGCTCCAGAGAGGGAGGGGAGGTTATCTGCCATGAACCAGCACATTGCTGAAATTCTAATGAAACAAGAGCCAAAGCAGGTAGGTGGTGGTAGAAATGCTGAGCTTGATGCACATTTATCATCTTCAAACACTGAACACAACTTGATGAGGAATGTCAAGAGAAGGGCACCCTACCACTTGAAAAAATACTTTGCAAGGAAGATAGAACTGGATATTTCCTACACAGGATTAGAATAACTATACTTTATTCCAAAACAAATCAGAGCCCCACTTTGAAGGAAAATGAATAATCTTGGCAGAACAAGCACACAAATGTTAGAAAATGTCAATTTAAAATTACTTTGCTACCTTAATTCATCTTCCATGCATACACGTATTATACATACATGGTTTGTACTGTCTGATCAGACAGTGTTTTTTCCACATGGCTCCTTCCTTTAGTATGCAAATTAGACCTCCTCTGTGGCTATGGCAGCATCTCTACTTCATGTTATTACAAAAGCTAGAAGTAAATGAGGAATGGGACTGTGGGGAAGAGAAAGTACAAAATTACATCCTTGGATCCTATCTCCTCCTTTGTTCCAGAGGGCTTGGAAACATTGTTCAGCCAAGTTCTTCATAGACGGGCTCTAATTGTGTCTTTTTTATTCTCTAGGTGCCTGAATTCCAAGCCCAGGGGTTTGGTTTGCAGAAGTGCTGAGCTCTCAGCCTGAGCTGAGTCAGGGAGAGTGATGCTTTGATAATTCACAGCATCATATCATATAGTAAGAGCTCTGAAGAATCAAGTCCCAGTGGATTTAAGCTGGGTAGCTGCAGTGCTGACTTAGCTGCCCATTTGCCAAATGACAATATCTTGGTATCACGAAGAAGTTTTGCTAAAATGAAGCAACTAATACTTGGGGAACTCTTGTACTGCAGTTGTGAGCACCATAGAAAGTCCCATAAGGAAAATATACTCCAGGATTCAAAGAGCATAGTATAAATCAGGAATATACTGGGAAATAACATATTGAATAGGTGCTTGCTAGCTGAGACATGTCCTTTTAGTGCACAGCATGAGAGTAAAGGATTTTGGATACATGAAGAAACCCCAAGTGCAATTAAAAACAAAATTAAAGGGAGTTAAGTAAGGCTGCATGATATCCACGTGACTTATCAGTAGGGTAAACACCACGGTGTTAAGATTTGCTGAGGCAGCTAAAGGACCGCACCTGTAGAGTGGGAGCCTGCTCTAACAGTACCTGAAAGAGGAAACATGCTGTCAGCAGTGATTTCACACAAAAACACTGACAGCAATGTACTGGGAAATGTAGGAACACAGCCAGTCCAGGCTGTGGACTAGTGTCTTCTCTTGGGTGCAGAACTTTAAATGGTCGCCCTTGTCCTAACCCACTTCTGCCTCACCCCTTAGGACTTGCCCCACTGTAAACTTTTGCCAATCTCAACAGTTCCATCCCATTCTATAAAACCTATGGGATTTGAGCTCATCCTCCCAGTTTCAGTCATAGTAGACTGCCTGTGCTGGTTCACCCCATCCAGGTCCTCCACCCCTCTCCCCCCAATAGCTGTCAACCTGAGTTGTCCCCATAGAGCCCAGTTCCTTGTCTGCTCTGTTTTCCTTTCCCTTACACAACTGTCTTTTCATCCACATAGTAGTGGAGAGTTTCAAAGGGTAAGTCACAACATTTTTTAGATAGCCTTTTCCCTCAGCCTGAGTCCTGGTCATGAGAAACAGCTGTAAATGAAATTCTCCCACCCCCCTGCTCCCCAACCCCCATCTGAGATGATTCAGCCTGAGGCAAACACCTGGATTGGAAAGATTTACTCCAGTGGTCAAATCCTGGCAAAACTGTAAATGACTGGAAAATAAGAAATCTTACTAAAATGAAAAACTGTCAGAGCTACCTGTAAAAACCTTGAACTTGAGACAGGGTTGAGCTGCCCTGGTGTCTCCAGACATATGTTCTGGCCATGTCCTGTAGATAGCTCAGGACTTGGTATGCATCAGCAACCGCTATAGCGCTGTCACCCTTGTTTCCACCAAAAGGAAAGCTATCTGCAAGCTGTAGTGTGACCTGGATGACTGCTGGAAAAGCACCTCTGTAAGAGAGCAGATGGCTCTGCTCTTTAAGTTGGGTACACATGGACCCCAAGAGCTGCTTCTAGACACCTGAGAGACCCAGCGACATGTCCCAGTGGGGATAGCAGTGAAGCCACAAACCTCTCATCCCCATCCCAAAGCAGCCCCACAAGTAGGCAGGAGATGGTCCCTCACCCCCAAAGGGACCTACTACCCCATGGGCTCCCAGGGTGACCAACATGTTCAGCAAGGACTTGCTTTGCTGGAGGCATGTTGTCTTTTAGTCTCCAAAACCAGTGTCCATCCACTTCTGACAATGTGAACACCTAGTGCTGTCGTGCCTTCAGCACACTGTGTTAATGTTAAACATTAAACAGCAATAAACGATGTTCTCCAGCACAATCCCTCAGCTCTTTCTCCTTGCTGTGGATCTCCTCTCTGGCCTTGAGCAAACCGCTAAATCTTTCTGGGAACCAATTTCCTCAGTTAATAAACTCTGAGGTGGGATGCAGTGAAGATCGATTTATTAATGTTTGTGTAGCATGGGAAGGTCCTTGAGGGGAAAACTCATGGGAGAGCAGCATTGTTACTCTTATCTTCTCAGAGTTAGCATCTAACACATCTGCTCAGGGTGACCCAGTCCCACATCTAGCCTATTGCTTACTAGAAAGTACAGCAGAATTTCTATGGTACAATGAAGCATTGGAAATAAACTGAGACAGGGATTTATAGCTGCATTTTCTTGCAATGTGTTATAATAGCCAGCATTATTTAATCATGGAAACATGATCTGGCCAGAGCTAGCTAGCTTTGCTCAGGTGTGCTTGTAAATTTAATTTGAGTTCTTCTACCTTGTGCAAAGTTGAATGCAGGCTAATGTGTGTGCTGGAAAAATAACAAATTGTATTATGGTATGGAACAGGAAGCCTTCTATAGCTGCACAATAAAACAGTAAAATTCTGTGCATGTAGTATTTATATAGCACCATTCAGAAATGTATTTCAAGGCTTTATATATAAACAACTTGCATGCTACACCAGAGCCAACATGTCAAATCCTATTAAACAGAAGAAAGCCATTGTAAAAACAAGTTTTCAATATAGACTTAAACATTCATTGGAAGCATTCATTGGAAGAAGAATCCACTAACAATTGGACATAGGTATTATTAATACGGGTCCTGATAGGAAACTGAATCCACAACATAAAACATTTTCCCATGATGCTCTCTGCATTAAAGATGTTACAGTTGTTTTATTTAAAAAATACAGTGCCTATGTGTCCTTCAAACCAAACTGGATGGGTCTGGATGCTCTTTTTCACTTGCATTACCCCAGCAATTAATAAATGAAGAAAAGGAGTGAGGAGAATGTGGTACACAGGTGAAACATGACAGGATAAAATCCTCCACTCCCCATATTTTTATCATGGTATTTCCACACTTGCTGCTTGACTATGTTCTTCTCACCCACCTACTGTCACACATGTCATTGATCACACATGTAGGTTTAAGTACTTCTAATCTCCCTGTGCTGCTAGCTTCTAGAATGAAGCTGAGGTATCCACCACTGCATTAGGTCATGTGGCAGGAGGAAGCATGGTTTTGGGCCAGGCACATCCATCTGCATCAATTATTAGGTTTGAAAGACCTTTCACACGTCACTTAGTGGGACAGAGGTGCCTGTTCATGGGGACGGAGGGCTGTTGTGGGGCTTTGGTTGGGAAAGGCACAGGTTGCCTGGCTGCTGCATGATGCAGGCTTTGCCCTTCTGCCTTGGGAACTCATCTGTGCAAGGAAACACAGGGAACAGACCAGAAAGAGATCACTGTACTGGGAATGTGCTGCTTGCTGGTATTGACAGCTGCAAGGAGAGGAGAGGACAAAAATCTTCCCTTGAAGACCCATTTTGGCTTGGTATTAGGAAGCCTTGCTGCTGCCTTCAGAAAAATTTTTGCAGTCCAAAATGGCTAGAGTATACTCGTGTTGGATTTACCAGAAGAACTTGACAGAATGTGCTAAAGTATTATGTCTAGCCCTGGAAACAGAAATTGTAAAGCTTTTCACCAACTAAGAAGTTGGTGAATAGTATACAAATGTTAAGTATTGCTGACTTTCTTTCAGATATACCTTATGAGTAGGACTCTGGATGCTGGTTTATTTGGGTTCCTGGAAAATCTGCTTATCTCTAAATGTAATGTAGAATTAATACACTGAAAGAATTTTGAACATGTGCTTCTCAGTGCTTGTTTAAGAGCCTGATAATTTTCCAGCAATATTTTGTCATTCGCTACTTCACACCAGCTTTATTTTAAAACTAATACGAAGAGCTAGTTGTTCCAAACAACTGAAACGTGCAATACATGGAGCCAACACGGCGGCTCCCACGTCATATGTGTTTCAAATTACACAAGAAGTGGTGCTTATTGTGCAGAAAACCATACAGTCAGCTCTGGCGATCTCCAAGATGACTCACCTACTCTCACTTTGCTACATAGTGCTAACTTTGCTGTATATACCCTGTATCTACATGGATATCCAGATTCATCGTCTCGAACTTTGACCTTTTTGGCTGAGATCCCTAAATGAAAGGCTGTCTTTGCTTTAGGCTCTTCCTACAGCCAGAGGAGGCGAACATGCACCTTGGGAAGGTGGCTCTGCTCTTCAATGGGCTGAGTCATTGCAGGTAGGCTGCTTCCCTAGCTGCTCCATCAACTTGGGGAAGGAGCCTCAGGCAGGGCTGGCAAGCCTACAGTGCAGTGTCCCACCCAGCCTGCCCTGCCACTGCTGGTGGGCTGAGAGGTGTGAAAAGCTTACCAACGCTCTTCTGGGGCAACTCAGCTTCTGGCGGAGGTGATTCAATTAAATAACGACTTTTACACAGACAAGCCCACAGTGGTTGAGGTGGCAGCCACACTCTGAGTTGGAGATGTGCCGCACCAAACCCCGGTGGATGCATTCAGGCTTTCCCAGCCTGCAGTGGCTGTGGTGGCTGAAGCACCCTAACGGTGCTGTCCCCATGCAAGCCTGATTGTCCCCTGGCCGTTCCCACTGACAGCCCTCATTTCACCCCTCCTTCCATCACTGTGGTTTGCCTTTTCTCGTCTCCACTGCTTCCCAAGCACTTACCACCTCCCTGCTGCCTGTTTCCGCAGCTGCTGCCTCACACATGCTTCCTCCACTGTTCTCCGGGTCCACCCGCTCCCTCGAGCATTTCTCTCCCGCAGAGCTGCTGCTCTTTCCCACCAAGCAGAGTTTCACCCCTGAGTTTCAGACAGCACTGCAGACATTCACCAGACTCCAGTCCTCCGGGGCTGTGTCCTGCAGTAAACAACCACTGTCCCCTGAGACCTCAAGTCCCTTCCTCAGTCATGGCAAAGATGAGCTCTAATCACAGAGCTGCAGCACTCACTTTTGACTCCAGCTATAGGTCAGCAGGGGAATGGGACTGGAGCAGCCCAAGGGTGTTAGGGATGTCTTCACAGAGTAACGGGTCCCTAATGCACAAGGTTAGCTTCTCTAAACCTGCTAAACATCTGATCTGTCCTGTTCCCCTATACTGTGTCTCTTGGCTTTAGTGAGAGATACAAATCATCTTCCTTAAGTTTAAATGTCTTTAAAATGAAATAACTTGTACTTTAGACATGCCTGCTTGTCACCATAGAGTTATAGGCAGGGTCTAAGGGTATGGTTTCTTGTGTAGGTGTGCATGCTGCTTTGCAGGAGGTATGTGATCCTAAAATGACAGACATTTGTGGGATGACATGGTGAGTGTGACAGTCCACAGGGTCTGGGGCACACTCAGTCCAGTTACAAGCATGTAAAATCCTGCTCCCCCGGGCCTGGGATGAAGCAGGTCCTGTTCCACAGAAACAACAAACCAAACCGTGTTCCTTCCATCCCAATCCTTTCCCCTCATGTCCGTCATCAAGCATAGAGCAAGACAGATGCTCTAGGGGCAATCTCCTGCCCACATTAGGGTGGAGTTTACAGTCTCAGCATTACTTCTTTCTTATAGTCTCTTCATTCTAAAAATGAAGAGCAGGATGTCTGTCTTCTAGTCTGAGGAGACTAGAGTAAGACTTTTCATCATTTCTGATGAGTCAGCTACTGTAACAAGGCACCACAATGGAGTTATTGAAGTTACAGAGTAAGAACAAGAGCTCAAACATCTGAAGAGCATTGCTCTTAGGACTACAAAGAGCTCTGCGTGGCCTATTAATAGATTTGGTCACTGCCCAATGCAGCTGTAGGCCCACTGAGTGGGACAGTATGTCCTAGTGGTGTTTAGTTGGCTGATCACACCCTCAACTCTTTATTTTTCACCCTACATTACTACTTCATTTCCCTCCTGCTGTTTCAAGTTGCTGATTGATCCAGAGCCGTGGGTAGGGGAGAGAAATGTATTTCTATTGCAGCATAACTACTCTACATTGCCAAGTTAAAGGCATGTAATTGAGCAGTGCTGCAGACGGAGGGCAGGTGTATTTCACAGCTGCTCTATCTCCATTCCTTTGCTCCAATGAGGAGTGAAGCAGTGCATGTGGCTGCATTAGGAAGTGGGAAGGAGCAGGTCAAAGCAACTCTTTGTGTGGAATATCGACATAGGGCAGCCTGCTCTGGCATTTGTGTCACAACCACAGGCTGACAGGAGTACCAGAGCCTGAATGAAAAACCCCAATAACGTAACTATTTCAGCACTAGTAAGGCAAACGTGTATGTATTACACTTAACACCTCATAGAGCAGAGGAAAAGCAAAGTTTCTTACTGATAACAAATAAAACCAGAAAGCGCAATTATTAGTCCTGAATACAGCCTAACATGGTAGGTCCTCAATTATCCTGGTTTGTCAGAAATATGTATGTCTTCCTCCCTCACCCCCAACCTACCTTTCCAAGCGTGGAAGGTCTCTCTATGCCAAAGACATAAAGCCAGCCTCACCTGACCTGAGCAGAGTGTGTTGAAAAGCCAATGCCACCACTGCAGAGCTGTAGAGCTCAGGCTGGAGTGGCCTAGGTGTTGGTGGTGCGAACAGAGGGTGAATCCAGCCTTGCAATGAGGCTTGGGCCCACAATTAACTGTCAATGTAAGCCAATGCTTTGTGCTGTTTTGGGTCCACTCCTTGCGTAGGCAGACCCAAGTAACGAAAGTATCTCCCTGTTCAGAGGAGAACCCAGGGTCACGCAGAGCTGTGTCTGGCTCACATTCAGTGCTGCAGGCTCTGTAATTTTGCTTGGTGTGTCAGGATACTTGCAAGAACCTCTGACTCAGGTTTCGACATCCTTGTACTAAAAGTCATCCTTAGGAAAACAGTGCTTTGTTTTGATCCCAAAACTGAGATGTTTGAATCCACGCACCACCACTCTTCTGTAGCTGTGCTCATGGTGCAAAGAGCTGTAGTGCCCAACAGTTACCTTCCTAACTACTTCTTACATGTTTTGAGTAGCATCAGCATCAGGTTATGATAAAATTTTGAAGAGCAGCTCCAAGCTCCTTTTGCCTCTTCAGAGATGAAGGAACAGGTAGAGCAAGGAAGTCAGAAAGCCAGGCAGCAGCAGAAATGCATGGTGCTGCTCTGGTCCTGCAGTCACAGAATCACCGAGGTGTATGGCGACAATCTGGCTCCAGCATAACACCATCAGCAAAGCAAGAAGAGCCTCCAGCAGGATAGCCAGGATGTGGCAACTCTGTGCGTTAGCCATGCTGCGATAACTCTGTACACTCACGCTCCCACCCTAAGATAAATGTAAAACAGTTTGTCGGTGGACACGGGATAAGCTGCCTCATATTTTCCATGGAGTAAGAGTAGGACACCCAGCAGTCATGCTGGGAGCTGTTGCTGTTTTATAAGGTCACACCCAAGTTTGCCACAAGGTCACTCTTTCACACTGCCAAGCCCACACAAGGGAATAGGAGCCAACCCAAATTGACTGAAGAATGCAAAGAGTCTCAGCCTGGGTGTCCTCGTAGCCACCTCAGCATAACCCCTCGGGTGAAGAATGAATGAGAAATGAAAAAGGAAAGGCAGAGAGAAAGTCTTGTGTAAAGTAGGAAGGAGAAAATAGTTGGGTTTTTTTGAGTTGTTGCTTTACTTCTTTTTTTTTTTTTTTTTTTTTTGATATTTTTTTTTAAAATATAGTTCTTCA
>NDXB01008805.1:39655-56483 GCA_002631895.1 Agapornis roseicollis
TTTTTTTTAAGATAGTTATTTTTAAAATACAGCTCTGCAGCATGAGATAAATGTCCTGTTGTTCCTGTGGGATATTTAGAAGTGACTCATTAAACATTTCAATAGCAATGTATTGTTCCTGAGATGGAAGGATTGCCAGTGAAAGAAAGCCACTGCTAAAAAATGAGGAACAGTCAGCAGTGAGACTGAAAATGCTACTCTGCTCCCCAGTAGGCATCTGCAGACATAGCTGATACATGTTTTCAAAAGCTTGGCTTTATTTGCTGGTATAAGTTGGTGGTGGCCTCTTGATTTCTACTGAAGTAGACTGGTTGACACTGGAAGAAGGAATGAATTTAAATACATGCATTACAAAGAAAAAAGAAAAAATGGGAGTTTTGATGTGGAAAATGTCTTCTCATCCACACTAAGAAACACTGTAACACTACCCCTCCCTGCAATTGCCCTACAAAGACCACAGTTTGTATTTCAGGTGTAGCATGAGGCTTGGAAAGACAAAGTTCAGAGACTTCAAGAAGTGGAGAATTCATCATATCCCCTCAGGAGTTATTTCAGTGCTTAATTAGTCACTATTAAGATGTGCACCTTATTGCTAGCTGAAACACAGCTTAGCTTCAGCCTCCAGCCATGGGATCTATTACATGTTGCCTGGTAGATTAAAGAGTCTCCACTATAGCAATCTATGAAAAAAATCACTTGTTACAGAATAAAAATTGCGTGAGGCATATCAAATTGCAGGTTTATAGGTCATGAGAAGGTTTGCAGATCATTTTGTGCTGGTTGCTCCTAACAAATGCTGACACCACATTTAGAGAAGAATGATAGTTCTTCCTCTCAGTAATTAGGGAAGCCTGAAGGGTCTGAATATGATTACGGTTTCAGAGGGATTGTAATCCTCAAATTCAGAGGATAGTTTCCAGCACTATATTTTTGTTCTTCTGGGTTTCTTATCTTCTTTGCCAGGTGAGTCACTTCCAGTGAAAAGTACAATTGTTGCAAAGAGCTCAAAGAGAATAAACAGAATGAAAGGGCTTTTTCTCCTCTCCCTGAAATGAGCTAAAATCCCAGCCTTTGCCTGGTCAAGGTTTGGACATATTTGAAACACATTCACTCCTCACACTCTGATTTCTTCTTGCAAATAATACATAATTACAAAAGACATAGCCCCAAGTGGAAAAGGCTGTTTGCACAGGCTATCTACACACAGACAGTAATACTTTTTACATGCCTGCTTCAGAGATATTTAACAAGTTAATTTCTTTTTGTTTCACTTTAGGTCTGTCCCAGCACACTAATATCTGTGCTCTAAATTGCTGCCTTTACAGATCTTTCCAACAGCATTTTGCTTTTTATTATTGTTCTCTGAATCTCCTCCACTTTACAGATGTACTGAGGCATCAAAACAGCCACGTAAAGAAAGCCAGTAATGGGGTTAGTCGCTGTGCAGCATTACTGCTTACAATTCCTGATGCAGATAAGAGCAAAGCCAAATCATAGAATATGGAATAGTTTGAGTTGGAAAGGACTTTCAAAGATCATCTGGTTCAATCCCCCTGCAATGAGCAGGGACATCTTCAACTAGATCAGGTTGCCTAGAACCACATTCAGCTCGGCCTTGAATGTCTCCAGGGATGGTGCATCCACCACTTCTCTGAGTAACATGTGCCAGTGTTTCACTACCCTCATTGTAAAGAATACTTCCCTCACATCCAGCCTGAATCTCCTCTCTTTTAGTTTAAAATCATTATCCTTCATACTATCACAACAGTCCCTGCTAAAAAGTCTCTCCCCATCTTTCTTATAGGCCCCTTTTAAGCACTGAAAAGCCACAATAAGTTCTCCCCTGAGACTTCTCCAGGTGAACAAGCCAAACTCTCTCAACCTATTTCCATAGGAGAGGTCCTCTTGCCCAGTGATCATTTATGTGGCCCTCCTTTGGACTCTCTCCAACAAGTCCAATGCTCCTGAGTTGGACACAGTACACCAGGAGAGGACAGGATGCATGAAGGCTCCATCGGCCAGAAAGAAGAGGTAACTCATAGTCTACCTGTCTCCTCTGAGCTCTGAACCCCATGGGGAGGAAACCAGCCTCTGGTCCACCACCATCCCAGGAAGATGTCTCTATCCCTAAGCACCACAGTCTGAATTCTGGGCTGGTGCCTTCCTGATGTGCTAACTGCTCTCTGGGCGAGAAGGCAAGGCTGACAGAGCTGCTGAGAGACAGCAACCAGGCTGGGGAGTGGCTGTGTGATAGCAGGGGAGTTCCTGCCCTAGGAAAAGAGGAGTGCCTGGGACGACTCACGCAGGTTGCATCATTAAGTAAACCAAATAAATAGTATTTCAAGCAAGGAGGGGAGTTGGTTTGGCTTAGGTGTTGTCATGCTGCCTAGGGTTTTGTGGATGCGCATTGGGGGGCATTTTTGAACCTGACCTTCTTCTCTCTTTTAAAATGGGAACAAGGTACTTTCCTCCCTCAAGGGCTGCAAGGTGGATTCAGGCATTAAAAACTCCAAGACGCGCCATGTACACCTCACAGGAGCTTTGTGCAGACACCTGAGTTGGCACAGGTGAGATGCAATCAGCGTCACTAATTTGCATCTGGATAGAAAGGATTTCTGTGACTCTGTGACAGGACCTGAACTCATAAATCCTGGCCTGTGGTTAGGTTTATTAGCACAGGCAGAGAGCTGCCCTGATGTCAGGCCAACAAGGCCATGCTGCAGAAACTGGGAATTCCCAAGCTACACTCCTTCTGCAGTGCTTCTGGTGTTTGCTCAGGCAGGACAAGCCCAGATCTGCCCAGAAAGGTCATTACAGGTGACTGCTGTAAGGTGTGCTCCGTAGCTGGGAAATAGCCAGGTGGCAATTCTGGTAGACATGCCCCCAGATACCTTACAGGTGATGTACTCTTGAAATTAAAGTCTAATTAAATACTAAAAACACCTGTTGTGACCTTCTGTCCAGCAAATCTACCTCTTTGGCTGCATACTGCTCTTCTACATGAGGACACAACAGCAAGAAAAAGAGAAGGCACTCCTGTGAGTCCGTCTGAGGACAAGCCGATGCATGGAGCAACCTGCAATGAGTGCCTTTGAAAAAAACCACCATGATTTACAAAGGATGTATCTGTCAAGCTGCTGTCAATACTGTGGACGCTATCTATAACATATAAAGACTGACACTGAAGACCCTACTGTTGTCTACTGATTTCTGACTCTCCCAGAGGTCATGTGTTAAGATATGTTGGATTCCTAGGGTTGTACCCCACAAAACACATGAAGGAGGGCACAATAACTTAAATTTTAAATAGAGTTGTATTGTTAAAGAGACTTTTGAAAGCATCAATGGCTTTTGAAGTACAGTTGAGCCTTTTCCAGTGGGGTCAGTGCTTAGAGTTGCTCAGGTTGGTACTCAGCTGTTCCTCAGATCCAGTTCATGAACTATGAATCTCCTGAGTTTGCAAAGCCAAGACTGAAAATCTCAGTAGAATGGGCTTTCATGCAGAGCTAAACACCCCTAGTTTTAAGGCCAGCCTAGGCTGCACAGGAGTTGTAACTTCTTGTAGCACAGGTTTAACATGGATTCATCAAGGGCTTTAGGAGCCCCCACTGATTATGATAATCTGAATACTCAGATCTGAAAAGACAGCAGGTACCTGGGAAGGAGAATTAATTTTTTTTAAACATCATCAAAAGCATGACCACCTGCCAGCCTTTGCATGAAGAAAATTCTGGGCTATCATGGGAAACTATCCTGTGTAAAATGGCATCCTTACTAGCATGCCATTTTTAATGAAGACACCAAGATTGGTATTCTGTGCCCATGATTAAAAACCAGAAAGTATGTTATTAGCTGAGCCATTTGCAGTCAGCCAGGTTGGGAGGGAGAATGTATAGACACTACAGGGACTCTGCAGTAGTGCCATGCCTGCTCTGAAGCATAATGCTCTCACCTAGCCAGGTAGTGTCAGCATTTATGTGGTGGACACACAGGGGAGGTAGTGATAAAACTGCTAGGCTATCCCACATACACAGATGTCTATTAGCTCTGCCTCTATATAAAGAGAAGAGTCTCAGTAAATGCAAAAATAGAGGAATCGCTCCTGAGGAGAAATAGAAGAGAGACAGCAGCAAGGGGTACACAAAACATCTGAAAAGTAGAAGAAAACTTGAGATGATGCTCTACTGAAGACTCCAGTCTGTCTGTTTTTTAAGGCTTTTGAATTCCCATCTCCCTTCCTGACCTTTTATGAACAGATCATGACCTGCTTTGAAAGCACCATGGGAGGATGCTCAAGTCCTTTTTGCCTTTATGCTGACAGCCTTTAACAACAGGCTTCTCACACTTGTGCTAAGTGGGATTTAATGATATGCCAACAACCACACCAATTAAAGGAGGAGATAAGCCTTGTTTCAGAACAGAACCTGCAATTTGGAAGCAATATGCTGTTTTAAAAACAGGGTATGTCTTGTCCTACCCTTGCCTACAAGTCATGTCAGGTAAATAAAGCTCTTGTCTCCTAGACGACCGGGACATCCACAACAAACCTTACCTGGCTTATCTAATATCATTGCTACTATGTCTGTATAATTAGGCAGAGAAACAGGAATGCCAGGGGAACACATCCTGACTCATCAAACATCACATATCCCCTTATTTCTTTTTCCCTGAGAGACCGCAGGATTTTGAAAGACACAGCAATGCTTGAGCCACTGATACCTGTTCTCAGTGCTCAAGTCAGCTCATGTTCTCCATCAGAAACCCCTGTCAGATGGGATTGCACACTCTCTGTTTGGTTTTCACACGAAAAGAGCAAGCAGATTTACATAGGTGTAGCTGAGATTATGGGATATGCTGCTTCACCCATGTGAGAGAGTGAGCTCATTTTTCTCTTCAGTGAATAAGGGGCCACTGGTATATTTTCAGAGGAGCCATGCAGTCCCTGTTTCCCTTCTGGTACAGTCAGTCACCACAGAATCACACAATCACAGAATAGTTTGATTTGGAAGGTACCTTAAAGCCCATCCAGTTCCAACACCCTGCCATGGGCAGGGACATCTTCCACCAGACCAGGTTGCTCCCAAGCCATGCCCAACCTGTCCTTGAACCCTGCCAGGGATGGAGCAGCCACAGCTTCTCTGGGCACCCTGTGCCAGTGCCTCAACACCCTCACAGGGAAGAATTTCTTCGTAATGTCTAATTTAAATTTCTTTTCTGTCAGTTTAAAGCCATTTGTCCTTGTCCTATCATGACATGCCCTTGAAAAAGTCCCTCTCCCATACCACAACCTGACAGCCAAAAAAGGTGTAACCTGAAGGGAATGCTGATGCCATCACTGTAGGTGTGTGATAACCCAAGGTTAGTAGCAAGCTTAAGATAAGTGGGGCTCAAGACCCAGACTTCTGAAGTACTAAAGAAAGCTTACTTGTGGCTCATTATAGAAAGTATAAGCATAACTTCTCCCTTAACAGTCCAGAGTTCAGAACCACTGTCTGCAGCAGGAAAATGCATTGTTTAGGGTAATGTGTTACACCACCAGACCAAGGGGCAAAGTCAGGTGCAGACAGGGATTGAACCACCCTGACACCCTTTTTCCCTCCTGATTGGGCTGTGTGTGCACTCACGTATGTGCCAGGCAGCGTGGCTGTGGGTGCGGTGGGGAGAGAAGACACGCTGTTTGTGGGCCTGCTTTCTGCAGTCAATAACGTAAATACTGCTCTGCTCCCTGCAACGGTGTTTCAGCTGACCCAGACATCACTGCTCCTGCCGCGTCCCTGGGGAGCTGCCCTTGCAGCCTGCTAGGTATTATGAAAGGTATTCAGTTTATGCTTTGCTTTGTTCAATTTAATCTAATCGCTCTTGGCCATAAAAGTCCTGTAACCACACTGAACAATTCCTCTTCCTCACTGGAGTTTACACCCATCAAATACTTGTAGATGGCTATCATGCTTCCTTTAGTCATTGTTTAGCTGAGAAATACAAGTCTAATCCAACTTCTGCTGGTGTAATGTTGGACATGGGAGGAATAAATCCTGCCTAATGGAGAACATAAGGCCAGCTACTTCAGCATACAGATTTGAAGGACTTCCCTCTGGCAGATAATTCATAGCTGGCCTCAAAAGAGGCATTATTAGCCAGGAGGAGGGCAAGGCAAGAAGAGCTAAAAGATGATCTTATTTAGGGCTTTGTCAGTCAGGTTTTAGTGGCTGGAATGATGCAGAACAGATTCAAGTAGTCCTCAGGTTGAGCTCTTTCAAGCCCAGACCAGCATTCAGAGTGTGTTCACCATCTGCTAAGCGTGTTATGCACTGCCTGGAAGAGTGCAAGCTGCACCAGGCCAAAAAAGTATTAAGGACCGTGTCCATAATTTGTGGTATGAATAAACATGGGACACTGTTCAGGCTTGTATGCTGACCATTTTCAGTTTACAGATACTCACGCAGCTTCCACCTGGTTTGAGGCTACCCTGAGCAGAGGGCTCACAGGAGACCTGTGGTTGAAATGACACTTGGTCCTCACTCTGTAGGGGACCTTTCTTTAGGCATGCTCGCCCCTGTGAGCTCTAGATACTAGAGTTTGGGGTATTGGTCTGGAGGACATAGTCTGGCTCCAGGCACTGTATACAGGTACCCACAGAACTTCATATCATTTTAGTTTCTTGCCCATGTTCTTGCCCCACCTTCTGCCTTTGTCTTTTCCTTCTTTTTCTGTTTGTTTTGTTTTCTTTTGTTAACTGCCAGCCCCTGCACTGCTCCAAATGCATTTCAAATGATCAGTCCCTGAATATGTGTGATTAATTTTTGCCATAGTAGGAACAGCACAAAACTGCAGAAGCAGGACACAGGAAGACAGGACTAAATGGTTCCAGGACAGTCTGATGCAATGTAGAAGAACCCCTTTTCACCAGATTGCAGCACTTTTGGCCATGTGCATCAGTGTGCTCTGGCACTTCTTGCTAGGAGAAATTAAGCCTAACTGGACTTGTCATATCTGTGCTTCCCCACCCACTGAGGTACATGGTCATCAGCACACTCAAGGTAAATATATGTTCTGCACACATATTTTCTTTTGCCAGGATGCAGCTGGGGCCAGCTTGGTCCTGCTTTGCACAGTCCACTCTCTGGATGGGTACAGTAGCTAGCTCTGCAGTGTTCATGGGCCATCTGTTCTGCTGGCAGCAACCTAGACCTATGGAGCCACTGTGAGTTCCAGTAGTAGCGGATTTCTTCTCTGATCTTCCTGACAGCACCATGACCATCAATGTTTCCAGCCACAGAGTGTGAGTAAGCCAGATAGCTTCCTTCAGTCTCCCTCTGCCACAGTTGAGCATGGCTTATGGACATAATGTCATATTTCAAGATGCACAGAGTGCCAGCTTAGTGCTGGAAGGTTTTGTAGGGCAGCCAGGCTTGGTGTATCATCCTTAGTGCCTCCTGGGACCAATACCTAGAGTGAACAATCCTCATAGCTATACCTGGTGTTTCAGAGAAAACTAGCTTGCTCTTTCCAAAGCAGACCTGAGGTGAACTGTCAGTAATGCAAAGTGGGCCACTGGAAAAACCTTGACCAGGGGTAGTACTGAGGACCTGCCTTCCACTAAACCATTACATATTGCCCTTGAGAGGCACCTGAAAACAAGAAATATTCAAACATTAACTTCTGTGGCATGCTACCATGCTTCTCAGCCCCTTTCTGGATAGCACTTCAATATTCAAGGTAAATATGGTGAGCTTCTTCAAGTAAAGGGCAGTTCACTTCACTGTGCTCAGAGCAGTTATTCATGTAGGGCCCAACCTCTGTTTCTTCTATGGAGGCCAGTTGTCAATGTCCGTATCTTGCAGTGGATCTTCAGATGTGCCGCTTGGACTCTTGCACAAAGACACCCTAACCCCTGTGAAGCTCAACAAGGAATCAACAATCTCAAGCCCTGATCACAGAGAGGACGTCCCTCATATCCCTCTTGTATAGCCAGGGACAAAGATACTTAGACAGAGATGAAGTGACACAACCAAGGCTCCTGAATATTCCACTCTTCACCAGTTACTGGCTTGGGTCATTGGTATCAATTAGGCTTGGTAAAGCACGGATATTGCTCTAAAATTGTGTCAAGTAGTCCTTGCGTCTCCTGTGAGCCTGGTTCTTTATATCCACCACATTCCTCTCCTTGTCTGGCTTGGGCTGTTCTGTCCCAAAAACACATCACTTGTGCTTGGCTTGCTTTAGCCCTTATAAATCCAAGCTGTTTATTGCACATGATTTCATATTTGTCTCAAACAGCTCCATATATTTGTCTGGATACTCTTTTCCTTTCATGCTCCTTAATAGTTTCCCCAAACATTTTCCTGACTTCTATTTTTTGGGCATGACTGTGTTAGGAATAGGAAGAAAGAGGAATAGTTTGCTCTGACTACAGATGTACCTGCTTATCCAGAAATAATTTTGGTAGGAGTTTGCCAACAGGAGATGCCTGAGCCAGAGCTTTTCATGCTCTCTGCTGATATTTCTCCAGAGTGTCATTTTTCTGGGCAGTGTGCTGGATGTGTTCACCCTGCCCAGAGGGTATACACAGGTTTGCAGTAGGAAATGGAGAGGGAAGGTGCTGCCCTGCACTGCACCAGCCCTCTTTCTGCAGAGCCAGCAGGAAGTCTCTATTTTGATGTTTTTATTCAGACAAATGTTCCTGGAAACTTTTGAGACCCTCATCTTGTACATACTGGAGAGCTCCTAATAATGTAAATCCATTAGGCTTAAACGATAAAAGCAGAAAATAACATCATAAGACAGAAATGAGAAAAAGGCTGGCTATTATGGGTTAGATCTATATTTAGCACCTTGGACTCAAAAGCACTATAGAATCCTGGAAATTAAAAACAGACCAGAGCATCCACTCCATACACTTGCAAGAGGTAATGCAGAAGGCAGAACAAAATACTTTCTTTTTCCAGAATCCTTCAAACACAGAGGGAGCTGGGGATAGGGGCAAAGAGGACAGTAAGCAGTAAATCCAAACTGAAGTGAGACCTCATGAGGCAAAGAGAGATCAAATATGAACTGTTCAGTTGTGTGTGCAGGAAGGGATACCTTGGACAAAGCAGACTTGCTTACTGCTCTGGCTCTGAGGCATATGGTGAGTAAATAATACATCATTTAATAACTCACAATACCCAGTCTCTTATCATCTATTTGTATCAAACAATGCTGAGGAAGGAACTGTGAAAATTAAAAGCACAATACTGTTTGATTACAATAATAATGTGAGGACACTCTGCCTCTCTTGCATAATATAGCAGCCAAGGTAATATAAGAAACTCACAACATGATCGGTCCCTTGCCTGTCATGTTCTCCAGATGCCCCTACATAAAATATATATGTCCACAACCTGTTTCTTTGTGTAGCATGGTAACAGGTACAGACCCTCAGCCACACACAGGGGACAGACCTGGGGGCTCTCCCAAGGCCACCTCTGAAGCAGCAGGCTCAGGAGCTGGCTGTGTGCTGTGCAGGTGGGGTTTTGGGGCCATCTCATCACTCTTGCCTGCGGTGACAAGCTTTACCTCTGCAGCTGTTCAGCTGGCAGACTGGAGGATCTGCACTCCTCCAGAGGCTTGGAAGTTTCTCTACCATGTGAGTCCTTGATGTATTTCCAGAGGGTTTGCCTCTTTGCTCAGATCAAAGGGATCGCCCAGGATGCTGTTCCCTCTCTTGCTGCAGGTGTTCCCACTGACCAGAACCACTGTGGAGATAGCTACTAAAAGAAATGACATCCAGGGTAATCATAGCAGCCAAAGTTATTTAAAATGAGCATTCTCAAAGATTTGAAAATCACCGAAGAGCCATGGATGACTAAAGCAGATTCAGACAAAATTCAGAAGAGTCCAAGTCACCAAGGATGAGATAAAGCCCGGAGCTGTATTTTGGTAGTTTCTGTAAGTAGGATAATTTCTTCCTATTAATTAGGAGCATTCAGTTTCTCTGCCTGACTTGAATGATGCTCACTTTGCTAAGGAGGAGGAATGATCTCCTCTCCCTCCCCACTCTCCTTCTAGGAGTTTATCCCAGTAACAAGTATCTCAATTTTACCTGTGCATAGAGAAACATCTGAGCTTGTACAAGAAATCTTATTTACTGAAAGTGCTTAAAGCCTTAACATATGGAGGAAAGAAAAAAAGCAAACTTGGATACGGCAGTGCTGGGTCTCCAAATTCACAAGCTCAAGGGTCGTCATTCAGTTTAGCTGTGAATTGTACTTTGCAAAGCTCTTCTGCTGTGTCCCACTGGTTAATTAGAAAATTTTAAGCCTGAAACAATGTATTTAAGTCCAGAAATGTTAAGGAAATAAACATGCTTCTGTGTTGACCTATTAACAAACAGGGGTGGGAATGGAAAGGGAGAGACAACAAGTGAGTAGTTTTTCTATACCCTTGGGATGCAGACAAGCATCTGGGGGAATAACAATGGCATCTGCTGATGGTTTTGAGTCATGGGCCATGAGCTGCTTGCCTGTACAGAGAGGATTCCTAGAGGCAAGGCTTCATGTGCAGTTCAAGGTAGATTTCTTGGCAAAGAGCATGTGAAAAGGGTGGCTGTGGCCGCATCTGTCTTGGCCCATATTAATACATATGCATATATATATAAATTACAGTTTGTTGAAGCAAAAAAAGTAAGTCTTAACCCCATCAAGTGGCATGCCTGTAACGCTGTGCTTGGCAGTACAACTGCATTGATCACCCTTCCCTGAATCACATGCACTTTCTTCAGCATACAGGTGTATGTACTAAAAAAGCAGCTGTTTAGGCTGTTCCCACTTTATTCTCATCTAAAGCAGCTCTTCTTCCAACAGCTCCTTCATTTTTTCCCTGGCACCCAGTGCACCTTCCCTGCTACTGCCTGATATCCCTCCAAGAGCTCACCTGTGCTGAAGCAGAGACTCAAAAGTTTTGGGGTATGTAGTGTCCCAGTGTGGTGCATGATGCTACATGTGGTGCATGATGCTACATGGCTTTCCTTAGTACTATCCCAGTGTGGTGCATGATGCTACATGGCTCAGGCTGTGCAGTCTCATAAGACAGAGTCCACAGCAGCAGGATGAGATTTTCTTTACTGACTCACCTTTTCACCTCTCTTCCTCCAGATTTTTTCTTCCCCATCAGCTTTATTAGCGCCAGGACCAGACTGAGAAATTGATCCAGCTTTAAAAAAAGAGAGGGGAGCGTTTGAGCAGATGTTTCTTTAAGCCAGATCAATTCCTCAGTTCAGTTCACCATGGCAAAAAAAGTGCTCCAAGGAGCCAGAGGACTGCAGTACCATGCACAGGAACAGGGCAAACGCAGATATTACGCATAAGGAACACCTTGGGTCAGCATGGATGCTGACAGCTTTGTCTTGTGAAGCAACATTGTGGATTTAGACACCAGGGCTACAGGCATGATTGCTTGGAGGTGCCATTGGCTCTCACAAATTAGTTTTAAGCAATGTGGTTTGAAACTGTTAATTTAAAACCACCTTGAATATAAATTTAAAAAAATATATTCTGCTTCTTCATCGTGCACTTTATCACCTTCTGATGTATACAGTCAGTGTAAATGGAGTTGATTTGGTTTTCATTGCAAGTAAGGTTTAGTGAGTAACAAAAAATGCAAGGTTATTGCTTGTTACAAAAACTATTGTCAGAGATTTGAGAAACAACAGCTACATTACAGGTATACTTTTGATGCAGTCCAGGATACGGTTGGCTTTCTGGGCTGCAAGTGCACACTGAAGTCAGCTCATGTTCATGTTCTGATCAACCAACACCCCCAAGTCCTTCTCCTCAGGGCTGCTCTGAATCTCTTCTCTGCCCAACCTGTAGCTGTGCCTGGGATTACTCCCACCCAGGTGTAGGACCTTGCACTTGTCATGGTTAAACTTCATGAGGTTGGCATCAGCCCACCTCACAAGCGTGTCAAGGTCCCTCTGGATGGCATTCCTTCCCTCCAGCGTATCCACCGAACCACACAGCTTGGTGTCATCGGCAAACTTGCTGAGATTGCCCCTGTCTATGGCAGGGGGGTTGGAACTAGATGAGCTTTGAGATCCCTTCCAACCCAAACCACTCTATGATTCTATGATTCTTCCCTTGTACACCAATACTATATCCACATCATAGAAGGCCACCAAATTTTTCAGGCACGATTTGCCCTTAGTGGAGCCATGTTGGTTTCCATCAATCACCTCCTTATTTTCCATGTGCCTTAGGATAATTTCCAGAAGGATCTGCTCTATGTTCTTGCTGGGCACAGAGGTAAGACTGACTGGCCTCTTGTTCCTCCATTTTTCTTTTTTGTTCTTTTTAAATATGGGGGTGATGTTTACTTTTTCCAGTCAGTGGGAACTTCACTGGGCTGCAATGACTTCTTAAATACAATGGATAGTGTCTTCATCATGAAGAAGGAGGGAGGATGATACACCTTTTATAGTTTTATTACTACATTTGCATTTGTTGCCACAGAGCTCAAGAGGCTTCTGGGCATAAAAATATTCAATGTATAGGAAATACAGCAACAATGATAATTAAGAAACCTTCGCAATGTAGTCCTTATGTCCTACTACTGCCCATGGCACCATTCAGGGCTTTGCTTGCATGGGGGAGATCCCAGCTAGGTTAGCTTTTCTTGGAGCTTAATCAAAAGCTCTCCATATGAAGCTGAATTACAGCTTTTTATATTTAACCTGAAACCAAAGGATAGAATCTCACCCAGTTTTCAAGGCAGCTGGTTGATAACAGAGTGGGTTCTGCCCTAACCCAAATAGGGCTCAGTGGCCCCTCTAACTGTGCTGGCCAACAGTACTGTCTCATTAAGCCTTGCTAATTACATTAGCTGCCTCTCTGCTGCAGCATGGGCACCAGCCAGGAAAGGTATAGTGACAGAAATGATTCTCAAGAACTCTTTAAGTGAACTGGCACATGTAATACAGCTCAGTCACCCTAAGTGACCCAACAGAGCCCTGGTGCAAACTTCTGCCTCCCTCTGACCAGTGCTTGACATTGGTCTGCAGTCCCTGTCTCCCCCCAAACCTGCAGCAAATGAGGCTAATGGCAGGAGACAGAAAAAGAACTCCATGTCACAGGCATCATAATAACACAGGTGCTGGGAACTTGTTACGGGATGGGGCACTGAATCAGGCAGAGAAAAGTGACTCATAAACCAGGCAGGAATCCCTAATAACAGAGTGACAGGAGTTGACCAGGCTGAGAACTGTGGTCTGGGCTCAGAACACAGCAGACAGACATCTGCTTGAGCAGCAATAGGTGTCCATAATTTTTCAGGTCAACGTGCCCAAGGCCCACCTGCATTGGACTGTGAGCTCATCCGGCAGCTTCTCCTCCCTACAAGAGGAGGGGAAAAAACTGTACCCAGGCCCACAGTTTCTTCTGGGATTCTGCACAAGGAACCCATCAGCACATGGATCCACTAAAACTCACTCCTTGTGCTGCTATCCCGAGCTGTCCAGGCACAAGCCACGTCCACAACAGCCATATCATCTCATTAGTGTGCTGGTGCCCTGCCCGGGTGAGTAATGTCTGCTGGATCTAATGAGTGCTGCACCCACAGCCACAGCCACACCTGCACAGGGTTCAAGGTGCCTTTGTGTGACAGGGCAGGTTGGTGAGGAATCAGTGTCTGTGTCAAAGAGCCTGGGTCCCAAAGTTATATGCTAGATGTGTCTCTCATTTCGCAGACCTGGAAAAGCAGAGCATGCGGAGACAGACACCCCTTTACAATGCCCCTGGCATAGGTCCACGAGAACTGACCAGGGCTCTATTCAGCCACAGGCACAGGTGCCCCTTGGGTCTGGTCATATCACCAGCCATTTCAAAAACTCAGGACCATCGTGGATGGTATGATATTTGTGCAGCTGAACAAAGCCCCAAGTGCTCATTAGCCAGAACAGAAGCTCAGACATATGTAGACATCCAAATGCATGTGAATAGCCCCTTGGTCTCTGGGAGCAAGCCTTGTCCTGTGCCTATGCTCTCTTCAGGATGCCAGTCTTGAGGAAAGGCCTCTCCTAACTGTGTTTCTCTTGTGCGAATACCAGTACCTGGAACCAAAGTGCTTTAGAAATGAGCAGCCCACATCCTCCAGTTGTGTGACATGAATGAAGGCCCAGAAGTGATGTGCCATGCTCATGGCACCGTGACTAAGGCCTGAGAAAGTTTTGTTTGTCTCAGAGCTGTCCATGAGCTCCAGCATGGTCCAGCCTGGCTCCATGACAGATAACACTATGCACCTGTGAGGCAGCAGCGAAGCCAAGAACACTCACCCAGATTCACAGTACCATTGCAGCAGGGCTGACATCAGCCTCTACACAGTTTTCTGCTTAAAAGGAAAATAGAAATGGGAGAAGTCAAGACAGCATGTCCTTCACCCAGCAGTTAATCATCGCTTTCCAGGAAAGGTACCCAGGACCAGCAAATGGTACCTTATCAAGCAAGTGTGTGAATCATCATCCTGGCAGGGATCCAGCTACTTATCTTTGCTCTGACTCATCAGCAAAATATATTCATCCCGTGCAAGGTGCTGGTGTTGGCACAGATCTGAGGATCCTTGGACATGGACACGCGACTGTTTGAGTAAAGGTCTGGATCTCCCAGTGTGTTGTTCAGGGGAGGTTAATAGTTAAATCAAATGGGTAGACTGCATGAATTGTCATCAGACCCTGTTTTCTTGCTCCAGTGGTCCTGGTCAGGTTGGCTCTTTGCAGGTCTTGCAGAGGGTAGACAGGCAAGTTACAGCCATAGTCTAGCTGAAGTGGCAGTTGTCATGTAGAGGTCCTTGTGCTAGCTCCATAGGCAGTTCTCAGTGCCGTAAACTCCTCCCAGGGGGAAATTCTGCACAAGCCATGCCTAACCTGCTTCTTCAAACTGAGCTAGGGACAAGTGAGCCAGCTGGAGTTTGAACGTACAGGTGATGCTGCAGAGGATGAGAAGTCAGAGGGCATGATTCGCTCTTGACCTTTGTACAGCACATAGAATCCTGGGAAGTATTCAGGGATGTAGCACAAGACAGCTGCGAGCCATGCTGCATAAAGGGCACAGATTCAGGCAGGAGAAGGAGGTAGGCAGTGAGGGAGATCTGAAAAAAGAAGCCCCAGGGCCTGTGGGAAAGTGGATGAGATTTGGGGGCAGGAGGGAGGAAGCTCTGAGCCATTCCTGGCAGGTGACACATGACCATCTGAGGCAGCCAACACTGCATCCCCACCGCTGGTCCTAGTGTCTTCTGCCCCTCCCTGCATCAGGGCTCAGGTAAGGGATTGCTTCACTCACAGCCGGGGCCAGCCACCTGTCGCCTCCAGGCCATATACTCAGCTCTGGAAACAGTGCCTTGACCTGGGATCTTTGCAGATGGATTAGCTTTACTCTCAGGCTTCCTGAAACCCAGCATCTTCTTTAGCCCTGATCTGCCTTGTGCACCAATCCTCTAATAGTGAAGTTGTACATAGGATCATAGAGTCATAGAATGGTTTGGATTGGAAAGGACCTTAAGATCATTGAGTTCTAACCCCAATACCATGGGTAGGGGTGCCTAACCCTAGGCCATGTTACCCTAGGCTCTGTCCAACCTGGCCTTCAACACCGCCAGGGATGGAGCATTTACCACCTCTCTGGGCAGATTGTGCCAGTGCCTCACCACCCTCACAGTAAATGAATCAAAATGTATTTATTATTTTCATATGTATGAATCAAAATGTTGTTATTTCATGAACAGAAGTTCTCTGAATTTCCTGCAGGAGTGTGCTGATTCTGGTGAGATGGAAAAGACAGAAACATTTGTAACTACATCTGACTGACAATACTGCTTTACCAGAAAGGAAGAAAGAGAATAAATATAATTAGAACTGTCAAAGACATTCAGTTGAAAGTTGTCCCTGTCCACAAAATGAGGTGTTTACCAAATGTTTATTGGAAAAGTTTTAATTTTGAGTAACTGAGAAATTTTGAACTAGAAATAGATTTTAATTTCATGTAATCAAAACTTCAGATTTACTTTTCAAATTCTCCTTTCAAAATTAAAGTTTGTTTCTTCCCCGGGTTATCTACATAACTTCCACACAAAAAGGAGAAAGGACTAATGCCTAAGGAGGGGGTAGAGGAAAATTTCTTTCCAACCTTTTCAATATTGAAGGAAATTTGATGGGAAAAGGAGGAAACAAAACCCCAGGAACAGGGTTTTCAGGGAACAAAATACTTATTCCTTTGAGCCTTCAACAAAAGCAGAAAAAGAAAGGATGAAGAAAACCCAGGTAAGGAATAGTTTATGTTTTCAATCACATTATTTCAACTACAATCAAAACAACCTTTTTGATTTTTATACCCAGAGGAATTTCACGGCAGAAGATGGTTTTAAGAACTGTTTCATCTTAATGTAATGACAAGGACTAGACAGAGTGGTGCTTTCATGTGTCAGGGAAGTTTATAAGCCCACAGTAAGATGATAATGTGGAAAGCTTTGCTAGAATAATAGTTGTGCAGTGGTATGGGACTGTTTTTAGAGTTGAGCATAAATTGGTACTATAGATCAATTCCCTGATATTAGTAAGGGCTACTAGCCTCAATATATCTCTCTCACTTAAAAATACAATGTCCCTACTTGCTGAAGGGATAACTGACATCAGCTTCCTGGCTTCCTGCATTTCACATCAGAAGAGGAATAAAGCAGTAACGGGAGTTAGAAGAGGAAGACTGGGACTTTGTGCACCTTCATACCATGGTGACGGGCCCATACATGAGTGTTTGCATCCGCAATTGTATGATAAATGTGGAAAAAAAATAATGTAAAACTATCA
>NDXB01008805.1:56639-69223 GCA_002631895.1 Agapornis roseicollis
AAAAAAAAAAAAAAAAAAAAAAAAAAAAAAAAAAAAAAAAAAAAAAAAGGCCAGAAAAAAAAAACAACAAACCAAACCAAACCAATCATCAGATGCAAAGGCATACAAATCACGGGAAAGCCAGACTGGCAGGAGGGAAAGTTATATACATTGGCAAGATCACACTGAATCTCCCAGGAACAGTCCCAGCCTCTTCTCGTATCAAAGGTACTTCAGTCCCCTGTAATCTTCATGGCCCTTTTCTGGACTCACTCCAGTATGTCCATGTCTGTCCTGCACTGGGCAGGCTAGCACTAGACCCGGCACTCCAGATGTGCCTCACTGGTGCTGAGAAGGGAACTTCACTTCCTTCAACCCACCGGTGGCCTTCTGCCTAATGCAGCATTGCTGCCCATGCAGGACCGCTGGGGCTGTTTCACACAGAGGATCAGCACTGCTGTGGCTCACCTGATGTGCCATGGTAGGCACCCCAAGCCCTGCACTGAGCTGGGGGTCAGTAATCCCAAATCACTTGGCATGTGGCTAGTGGAGGCCAGGGTGAGTTCTCACTCCTGCCCCATGAAGGCAACTTCTCCTTTCCCAACATGCTCATGAAGGAAGGCATGTTCTCTGTTCTTTTCCAAAACATGAGGTCTCCCTCTCTTCTCCCAGCTGCTGAGAGGTGGGGAAGGGTGGCCAACCTTTTACAGAAGCTGCAGTCCCCAGTCACAACTCCCTCCCTTGCTCCCCTTTGTAGGTCTTCCTGCTACTGCTTCTGCCAATCCTTTCCTTCCTCAGCCAGAAGCAAGCTTTAATTTCTGCAGTCCTGGCAGGTCACAGAGAGCTGTCTGTGCCATCTGGTCAAATGGCCTCAAGTGAACCCCCCCAGAGGCTGGCTTTGGTTTCCTGCCCCCGGGGAATCAGTCAAAAGACAGAAAGGCTGAGGACCAGATTCTTCCCTCCATCACCCAGAGTAGGTCTCATGCTTCCCTGTAGAAACTGGACAGGCATTCCAAGCGCACACGAGAATACATGGGGCTTGTTTTAGGGAGTTGTTTCCCTGTCTCCTCAGAGGAGCCAGCAGAATTCCCCTAGACAGCATGGACACTTCAGTCTCAGCTCAGCATTGTGGCAGGGAGAAATTTAACAGTGCGAACAGAAGGGGTAACTACTGCACTAACTGAAAATGACTTGGGGGAATCTAGGTTAACAGAGCATAATCTGTCCTCCAGTTTGGCCGGGATACAAAAGCTCGTGCCTCTGCCACAAACACTGCCACGAGAGGTTCATGGGTTGTACATGGTTAGAAAAGAGGATTATGTCTCATCCTGACGGGGCAGGAGCCGTGCTCGCAGCCTGAGTTAACAGTAGGAGCCAGACGCTCGCCCACCTCCTGCGCCTTCTCCCCAGAAAACAGGATGCCTTTCTTGTCTGCCACTCGCTGTTCCCAGCACCAGCCGATAAGGCATCTCTTTCTCCCCCAGTTGGTACTGAATAGGCAGCCGTCTTCCAGGAAAGGCACAAATCTGCTTTGACAAGCAGTGATATTAACAGGGATTAGGGAATGCACTGAAAGCATTGACCAAAGGATGCAGCCCTGGCTGCCCAGCCCTGGAAGTGTTTTAATCAAGATTAGGCATTACATGAAAGATGGGGCTGTATTTTTAACCACCATTCAGAACAGGGGCTTCTGAGCAACTGGAAGCTTGTGACATGTGGGGGTTCACACCAACATCAGTCCTCCTTAACCTCAGATATGGGGTACAGTGTTGGAAAGGGAGCATATTGGCTGGCAAGACACCTTGCAGGGGCATCGCCACAGCTGGCTTGCATTGGTTCCCAAGCTTAAGTGGGATCACAGCAGAAGATATTCTCCTGTCAGAGGTCCCTTAACACATGGATGGCCAGCCTTGTTGCACCTTGCCTTCAAAACCCATGGAAACCTCTTTGTTAGGCAAAGGTTTCTCACAGGCAGTGAGTTCGGTGACTTGCAAAGTGCATTCATCCCCACCTCCTCACCTCCACCCGTGTCCTCTCACAGCATGTCCCCATCGCATCCCCAAGTTTAGGTCTGGACTGCACAGGCAGTGAAAGCACCTGCAAATAGTAAAATCTCACATCAGTGGAATTTGTGTTTCTCAGTGTTTTACCAAGATTATTTTCTAGAGGCATTCAAAATATTTTTTCTTATATTTGATCATTTTTACTTTTAAAAGACCATCAGGAAGATTTGCCAGCAATCTGTTTATGGGATGAGATGTGATGGATTGCTAGCTCTTTAGTAACAGCTGCTGTGTGAGTATCATGATCACACATGGAGCTTGGACATAACGTTTGTGACAATGCTGAAGTTTCAAACTCTTGAAGTCATGAGTGTGTTAATACACTCACAAAATCTTATTCAAATAGTTGGAAAAAAGCTAAATTTTTAGCTTTTGTGAGGAGTCGAAGAATTTTTCTGACTGCCAAATGATTCAAGAATCATAGAATGGTTTGGATGGGGAGGGATCTTAAAGGCCGTCTAGTTCCAACCCCCCTGCCATGGGCAGGGACACCTTCCACTAGACTGGGTTTCTCAAAGCCCCATCCATAATGTGGATAAACTCTTTAAAACAGGCAGCTCAAGTGCCATTTGAGCTGTGACAAACTGTGTCTTGGCACAGGGGGTAAAGCCCATCTGCAGAGCTGAGGAAACATTCAGGCTGAGTTTTCTTCACCACAGCTGGGCTGCTGCTGGCACCACAGCTGAACCGGCTGCAGTGTAAAGTAAGCGTACACTGATCGGTGTGCATGTGGGTACACACATTACCATACCTCTGATGGTGATCCTCTGTGCGTTTTACAGTGCCACCCATCCGTGTGATATGCTAAACGATGAAAACAGTAGCACATGAAGTTACACGCTGACTCTTGTCTGGATTTGAAGCTGGTTACACCCAGCCTTTGGCTTCCTGCGGTTTCAAATGAAGGTTTTCTTCCTCCTCCTTAGGAGTGCCTCTGTAGTCAAACAGAAAGGAGGAGAGGGAACGGAAACACAAACAAAAAGAGAGGCACCCACCAGCTCTGGTTATTAGGTGCCTGTTATCCTGTACCAGTGGTATGTGGACAGCCATTAAGGACATGTGTGAATAATCACAACTGCTGACCCCTCATGGATTTTAGCAAGAAAAATTGCCTGTGTGAAATTGCCACAGGATGTGCCTTATTCTCTGGTCTGTATTCATTATTTGCTTGTATAAAACTTTCATTTACATAGTCAGAAACAATGCCATGAGATCTAGGCCAGCAACCGCACACCCTAACTAACAAGGAAGAAAAGCCAAAGCAAATATTCCTGGATTCTGCAATACACAGTACACACTGGGTAATTACCCACCCAAAATATTCAGAGAATAACAAATACAGTATTAAAAAATAAAATAATAATGCCAGATTGGTCCACGAGCCTTTCAGCAGCCGAATGTTGAGCTAACAGATTAGGATTTTGAATGCATCGCTCTCAGGGGTCTATTCAGCACTGGGGAAGCTGTGGGTCCTGCCGGAAGGCTGGTGGGTGCCAGAGCAGAACGCCCTTCCCACCAGTGCTTGGTAGCCACACAGCACATTGCAGCACAGCCTGCAGTGCGCAGAGCTCCAAAACCCCAGCACTGAGGATGGCAGCTTCCCTGGAAACCCCAAGCTGCCACCCTGCAAAGCAGCACCTGGGCTTGTGCCAGTCACGTAGTGCTGGACCCGCTCCCATATGCGTGTGGACTCACTTCCTTCAGTGCAGTACATTTGGTCCCTCCTTGGCACGCTGATATAAATAAGGTCACTTGCACAAACGCACCCTGTTTATCTTCCTCACTGCCACCAGCTCTCACCCTCTCCAAATATGATCACTATGTCCCTGCTCATGTGCCCTGCTCCGACCCTTCTGGTCTTCCTCCTGGGCTGAGCAATGTTGGCTTTGCATTGCAATCAAAATGAATTCCAATAAGTGGCCTTNTCTCACCCTCTCCAAATATGATCACTATGTCCCTGCTCATGTGCCCTGCTCCGACCCTTCTGGTCTTCCTCCTGGGCTGAGCAATGTTGGCTTTGCATTGCAATCAAAATGAATTCCAATAAGTGGCCTTGCAGCTGGTGAGAAATGAAATGTCATGATGGCTTGAAGGCTTAGCAGAGGGCAAGGGTCAAGTGGATTATCCTCCTCATATAGCTCACAGGTTTTCTACTAGGAAAATCCCCCTCCAGTTATCAGTAAGGCAAGTCCCAGAGATCACAAAGACAGTTTCTGCCCAATCAGCACCTCTCACCTCCTCCCTCTGTCCCTGCTTCCTACTGGCTTCCACCAGTAAAAACCTCTGTGTAGCTTACTTCAGAGCAAGTTGCAATTTCTGATACTGGTGTAATTTAAATAGGGAGTGAGATGTGCTTTTATATGGTGCAGGTTATAAATAAAGTAATCTCAACAACATTATCACGTAAGCAGACATGGTTGTCTCTGGTTTACCTTTGAGAAAATAGGGGTGCAAAGGCATTTATCCAAGGTATACACTCGGGTGAATGGAAAAGACAGGATCTAGATCCTTTATTCCAGGGTTCTGTGCTTTCAACTAACATATTATCCTACTAACAGATAAACTGATCTTAAAAAAAACAACCAACCAAACAAACAGAAGCCCGAAACAAACCACAATTCAAAACCAACGAGAAACAACCACTCAAGCCCTAGATCTCATTACTTCAATGCATCTCAGCATTGAGATTTCAGCATCCCAATACAAAATTTTCATCACCAATTCTCCCATTTTCAAATGGTCTTCCCTGTACTATAATTCCTTTATACCATCATTACTACAAAAGAATATCTATTACCAACAATAAAAGCAAAAAAAAAAAAAATGGATATGACTTTGAAAGTGGAGCAAAATGAATTTTCTCTAGCATTTTCCTCACTAAATTCTGACATTAAATCTTAGATAGCTGCTCCGAAGCCCCTACCAATGATGAAAACGGAAGCTGCCAGTGGATAGACATGAGTGCCTTTGGTCTTTGAAGCATATGATCTGCCCAATGTAGAGAAGCATATTTAATAGAGCACAGTAATGACTTGTATTTAACACACCAGAATAGCCCATCAGGCATCCTGTAGCAAAAAGAAAGGAGAATAAAAACTGACATGACAGCAGAAGATACTTTTTTCCTGAGGCAGGCATGAATCTAATACAGCACATCAATTAAAGGCTACTAACTGGCCACATTTGCTCTCATATTTGCACTGATATAACTGAAGGAATCTTTCAGCTCAGCTTAGTCTTTTAACAGATCTGGGATGTGCAGTTTTCATTTACCTACAAACTTTCTGGCAAGGAATATGTTGTGAAGAGGTTTTGTTTGTGTGCATTGCTGTTGTAATGTTCTGCTGGTCTTTGTTTTGCTAGTATACAGAGAAAAAACTTCCCTGCACTCTGGCATGACTCCACTTCTCAGTTTTCCTCTTCTGGCAGCAGTTTTGCACTCAGGCAGTCCATGGTTATGCCTGATTTTCTTCCCTTGCTTTTGTGCAGGGATGCCCTTGTCCCTAGTCACTGAGGGAGACCCATGCTTTGAAACAGGAGTATGGACAGTAGGATTCATCCATCTCCATCAACAAGGATATCTGGAGGAGAAAAAAAGCAGGATTCAGCTACAAAACCTTATCCAGAGCCACCTTTTTGAGCCAGTTTCATAGTAGATGAAACACCTCTGAAATGGGTGCAATTCCACTGTTCAAAATTGGAATAATGTTGCCGGGTACACACCTCATAGTAACCCTGCTGAGGGCTCTTCTAGCACAAACACCATTGACTGTCCACATAGGGAATGACAGATCACAGTACCACAACTTCCAGTAACAGGAGTAAACAACAAATCAAAGGTGGCCTCTTAATCTGTTTTGATCTGTCTGTTCAGAACGGGTACTTCATGTGCATGGCTGGAGGGGACGGTCCAGATTTTGTGCTTTTATTGTCCATAAGACTTAGTCTCCAACAAGAGTTTAGTCCAACATGCATTTTACCATCTGCTCTATTTCCTATATGCCTATGAGATCATTTTTCTACACATAAAATTATAAAGTGAAGATTCACATATGCTTACACAGCTTACTTCTATTATTATTATTTGTTAGACCCTGAGAATTTCTTTGGCACAATACAGGGCCCAGAATGAAGACACATCAAGCCCTGAAGCTCTACTTCATGTGAAATACACCCAAAATGGCTATTCTGGCTTAAAAAAGCAGTGTTAGGAATTTCAAACCACTTCCCTTCCTTGGAGTTCTGAGCAGATTCATGACATTACTGGCAACGCAGCTTAAAGAACCATTCACAGAAATTTGTGCTGCAGTCATCACAAAAACCTCCTCTTTTATTTTTTGCCCATGCAAAACCCCCTGATTTTCCATGTAAAATATACATTTCAGCAAATTTAAGATTGTCCATAGAGATTTTGGAATGCAACTTCAGAAAAAAAACAGGAATGAGAAAATGTCGCTATTCTCGTTTTGGTTGATAGTTAGAATAATGTCAGTTGCTCATGAAGAAGCTCACATCTTAGCAAAATTTTTTAAAACTCTTTTTTTGTTTCTATTTCTTTGTGTTACTCTGCTCAGCCTATGTCTCCTGCACTACTTACAGCTGCTTTCGGTGGAAGCAAATCTTCCTGTCCTCTTCCCCACCTCTTCCTTTCTTGGTTTCCATCCTCTGTCCTTCTGGTTCCTTGTCTCTCCCAGAGATAAAGATGGATGGTGACTGGATGCTGTCCCAGATTTGAATGATGCTGTGTGGCCATGCACCATGCATACCTTCTCTCACAGTTCCAATACACGTGCAAAGGAGGATTTGTCTCACCTCCTTTGGCATGTCTAAAATACAGAGGTCTGTATCTGTTCTGTGTGTCTGAAGATCCCCTTGGAATGAGTAGAAAGAAACAGGCATGTTTAAAGGGTAATTACCCTCATCCTAGGTAGGTTAGAGCCCAAAATAGGTCAGATGAATCATGCCTTCAAAGTATTGTACTCCACTGACCACAAAGAGCCAAGATGACTAAATGTTTAATGTTAGTTGAGACGGATCCTGTCCTCAGCATCTTTCCTTTATGCCATTGTCCTGCCTATTCCCCTGTTGCTCACAGCACACATTATCCTCTTGAAACATCTTTCGTCTAGTTTCCCTTCTCATGAGAGTGGCAGTGCTCAAAGAAATGGTATCTTTCCCCCAGCTGCTACTCCAAAGCAATTTCCCAGCCTGGGCTTTCTTCTGAGATACCTCAGTGCTGTGGTATTTCATGGAGTGCCTTCCACAAATCATTTGTGAAAGCTTGTATTTCACATCTCTCCTCAAAACTCACCTCTACCAGGATGGATACACTGTAGCTTGCCTATTGGTAATAGCTAAGTGGGTGGTCTATTGGGACTCATTAAAATTCTTACTCTTGTACATTAACACCCCCCTACTCGCCCCCCTCCCCCCCAAAAAAAATAAAGAACTTTCTGGAGTGAAACCTGCCATTATCCTATCACCAGTATGCTAGTGCTGGCAGATCCATGGACTAGAGCCCCTCAAGCCTACAGGGTGGGTTTATACAACGGTTTACAATAGCTTTCTGACACTGGGTGAATGGCAGCATAAATTACAGTGCAGAAATAGATCAACAAGCTAAAGTGGCTTTACTTCTTCTTTAAATAGCTCTTACAGCCACCAATGCTTGTCTATGGATTTAAAGGAGTCTTTTCTTCTTACTCCTCCACCTTCCTCATTTTAAGCAGGCTGCAGTGAATGGAATAGCACATTGTGAACACCATTGTCAGGTTACAGCACTAGAGAAAAGATGAAAATCCAAGCGAAAATCACTCATGTTTCCAGTCTCACACTGTCTTAGACTTCCCTCTAATAGCTGAAAGGGATTAAGGCCTTAAATAACTTGCTGACAAAACCACTGTACAATAGGACCAATTGATAACATTGGAAGGAGATGTTCAGCTTTGTTTTTCTTCAGGTTTGTAGACAGTCTGACTAAAATACAACTATTCTCTTAGCCCATAATAAATGCAAAGCCTGACGCAGTTGCAGGAGCCACCAGTACACAGTTGAGACTTGTAAGAGGCTGATTTTTGGAATCAGCTCTTCTCATGTGGGCACAGAGGGTGCAAGCAAATACCCACTTTGTTAATCTGAAGTGTAGAATGCACACACATCTCATAGCAATCCATGGGCGCAGGGAAAGATCTTTGCCTTTGGGAATCAGCCTGTTAGCAGCATGTTCCTGCAAGAACCTGAGAGCTCATAGAGAAGTTGCTTAGTGCTTTCATCTCCCACAGAAAGGCAAAAATAGAAGTCCAGCATTATGAATGTCATCCTATTGCTGCAGCCTAGGCATCCCAGATGGCATCAGGATATAGTTTTAAGCAGCTGGGAGAGGTTCCAGATCAGATTAAGAATGCAGGGGCAAACATGAAGCTGAAATAGTGCTGAAAGTATTAACAGTATTGCAGGACAGCAAAAGCATGAAGACCTGTACTAATGCCTTTGTATTTTACCATGATACAGACTACAGGGAGAGCATGCTCAAAGAGAAGAAAGCCAACTCAAATTTTGTATACAAGAAGAGGAAGCAAGTAATTATAGGAGAGGGATTAAACTGTCTCCCTACTGGTCTTCAAGAGTAAAAATGATCTCTAGAAATCACTCAGAATATCCCTTAACATCAGCATGTTGCTGTTGCTCAGTACAACCTGGTGCAAAGTACTAAAGAAAAACCACTGCAGCTGTTTATCAGTTGCATTTCTGCTGCAATTTGGAAAGCCAAGATCAGCTCCATGGGAGGATTAACTAGTACAAGCCAAGGACCAGCATCCATTGCTCTTATTTGTAGCTCACTTTGCAGGTTTCCTTACCACATGGGTAGCAAGAATCATCTGGTCTCACTTAGACATTTATGGGAAACATAGTCCAGACCAGAGCAAGTTGTTTCCAGGGTATTTTTCTAATTGAGAAGGAGAAAGAGGTAGCTCCAGAGGGAAAGCCATCACATCCTAAGGTAAGGTCAGCCAAAGAACATTGCTCTCCATGGATGGTGAGGAGAATCTCAGACTTCACCATCCAGTGAGTGGTATAATGAATCCCACTCATAGTACCTAAGCTTTCCACACCTTCCCAACACTGCTGCTGATCCTATTAACTGTAGTTGCTACTGTGTTTTCGAAACAACCCAAACAGATGAGATTCCCAACATCAGCATTTTCCCTACATAACCAGCCTCCCATGACTATGCTCAGGTCAATTTTAGGACCAAAACCCTATTTCTGCTTCAGCTTTGGTGCTCTGACACCGCTTCATATGGTTATCCTGGTGCACATCCTGTTCTAGATGAAGAGGCCCAATCCTGGCATTAAAGAGGAATGGTGTCCATATGAGACACTACCCTCAGCCTGCCCCTTCCTCTCCAGTCAGACTGTCTGGTGGCTCCTACAGAGGCTGCAGCCATAAGGATCACTTTAAGGTTCCAGCTCATGGAATTGATGTATGCCTTCAATCCTACCCATCGCTCAGGATGTGGCCTTAAAAACTGTATTGCAATCACACACATCACCTGAGACTTCAAGCTGCTCTTGCTGGAGTCTCATTAAGCTGCAAGGTGGTAAGAGTCAGTGGTAACTGTGAAATCCACAGAGACCTGGTGCATCTGAAGTCAGTGGGTACTTGTGAAATGCTTTTGCCCATGGCCTTGTGTTATCTGCATGGAAACATTAGATTAAAACAAACAGAGGAGCAAGAAAGTGTCATTACCAAGAAGGCACTAAGCAGAGAGTGCCTTTTTCCTGTGATAATTAACTCTGCAGTTTCGAGGTCTGTTAGTCAGTTTGGGGTCATGTTGTTTCAATGTCTTTTCCCCAAGAATAAATACAGTATGAAAAGTCCCCTAACGGACCCCTGTAGACAGAATTTAACTCCGGGTCATGAAAGCAGCTGGTAAACACATTCACAAGCTATAATATCCACATGACAAACCTCATTGCACACTCACACCCCATTAGCACCGCAGTCAGCATTCACCCTGTGCTTCCCACAGCACAGGTGAGGGACCCTGGGGAGCCTGCTGGGACTGGGGGGCAACCTGCAAACAGTGGGACCTCTCAACCCTGTGCAGAGGCTAAATCCAGCACTGGGCATTTAGAATTATGGGATCATAGAATCATTAGGTTGAAAAGGACCCTTAAGGTCATTAAATCCAACCATTAACATAGCACTGCCAAGTCCACCACTAAACCATGTCCTGAAATGGCACATCTACATTGTCTTTTAAGTACCTCCAGGAATGATGGTACTGTTCACTGCCTGGCAACTCTTTCAGTGAAGAAATTTTTTCTAATTTCCAATCTAAACCTTCACTGGAACAACTTGAGGCCATTTCCTCTTGTTCTATTGCTTATTACTTGGGACAAGAGGCCAACACTGATGTTGCTACAACCTTCTTTCAAGTAGTCATAGAAAGTGGTAAGATCTCCCCTGAGACTCTAGACTAAACAGCCCCAGTTTCCTCAGCCATTCCTCATCAGACTTGTTCTCCAGACCCTTCATCAGCTTCATTGCTCTTCTTTGAACACAGTCCAACACCTTAATGCCTCTCTTGTAATGAGGGGCCCAGAAATAAACGTAGAATTCAAGGTGCAGCCTCACCAGGGCTCAGTACAGGTGAATGATCACTGCCTTGGCCCTGCTGGACACACTATTGCTGATACAGGGCAGGATGCTGCTGGCCTTCTTGGTCACCTGGGCACAAGCTGGCTCATGTTCAGCTGTCAATCAGCACTCCCAGGTCCTTTTCCAGCTGCTCTTTCCCAGCCTGTAGCATTGCATGGGGTTGTTGTGGTCCAAATGCAGGACCCAGCACTTTGCCTTGTTGAACCTCATGCCACTGGCCGCAGCCCATTGATCTAGTCTGTCCAGATCCCTCTGCAGAGCCTTCCTACCCTCCAGCAGATCAACACTCCCAGCCAACTTGGCATCATTCATTGATAAGATACTAAAACTGGCATCATACATTGATAAAGATACTAAAAAGAACTGGTCCCAGTACTGAGCCTTAGGGAACACCACTTGAGAATGGCCATCAGTTCAGTTCATCATCACTTTCTGGGCTTGGCAATTGAAAACTCTATCATTTCATGATGGCTATGCCCAAGACAGCCTCCAGCCATCACATCACCCACAAGTCCCTCTCTGTTCACAAACACAAGTCCAGCAGGACACCTTCTCTGGTGTGGTGAACCTGTCTCAGGAAGTTATCTTCCACACACATCAGGAACCTCCTAAACCATTTCTCCTTTGCTGTGTTGTGTTTCTAGCAGATAGCTGGTAAGTTGAAGTCTCCCTGTGAGAACAAGGGTTAGCAATCGTGGTATTTCTCCCAGCTGCTTATAGAATATTTATTCTGCCTCTTCATCCTGGTTGGGTGGCTTATGACAGACTCCCACCATGATATCTGCCTTGTTGGCTTCTTCCCTGATTCTTATCCATAAACACTCAACCCTGTCATCACCATCATTAAGCTCTAGACAGACAGAAGAGACAAGGAGAGCCTAGGACTGACGCTGGTATTGTAAACTGCAAGAATAGGTCAAGCTGTCAGAAGTTATTAACCTTAGCAAAACCTGTATCTTCCAGTTCAGCCTCAATCAATTCACATGATGTTTGTTTGAGAGCCTTCTTATTACACTGTGGAATTACTGGCCCTATCTCCAGCCTGGTGTTTCCTCCTGCACCATTTAAATGTCAGTTATATTTTTGTGGTTGACTGGTTAGTGAAAGGATGGATGATTAAGTGTTTTCGCTAACTGATGTACATGAAGATGCCTCATTAAGCAGAGATGGACATGGGATGATATGTTTTTGATGTGGCCTTGGCTTGCTTTTGAAAACATGTTTTCTGCTAGTGAAGAGGCGAGAAACATGAGACACTAAGTTTGATCCTGTTCTCCCCATTTTGAGCCTTTTGTTTGAAGTGTCAGAAAAGAAGCACTTGAGAAACTGGAGTTATGGTACATTTCAAAGGGACAAATTCCTTCATTTATGGTGACCAGCATGGTGCAAGCCAATCATTTCAGCTCATTACTGAATGGCATTGTACTTTTATATGAAATCCATTCGCTTGCTTCGGCAAGAATAAGAGGACCCTGGAACACAGATGTGTTTGAGTCTAGTATTAATTAAGATGGCACCAGGGCCAGGCACCAGGAAACAGGCACACCAGACCATGCTAGCATTGCAGTGCCCTGCTCCTCCTCATCCCAATGCTGCCTAGTGAATCCTCAGTCCTCAGCCAAGAAACCAGTCTCTGTCTGTATGAGGCCTGGGGGAAGTTGAGCACCCTAGGTACATTTCTAGGCCTTCCTAGGACTAGGAAGGAGCAGACGTCTTGGACCCCAGCAATATTGCTCAGTTCTCAGCTCTGCTTTCGTTCCTCCAACCATCTCTCTCCAAGCCAAATCTACTATCCAAGAGAATAACCCTAAGCAATGGGGCTTCAAACGAGCCAATTTCCTGGGAGGTCAGGTTCAGTTCCCAGCTCAGAAACTTAGA
>NDXB01008806.1:0-39304 GCA_002631895.1 Agapornis roseicollis
CCTTTTGATGCAGCCCAGGATACGGTTGCTTTCTGGGCTGCAAGCGCACACTGCAGTCGGTTCGTGTTCATTTTCTCATTGACCACCACTCCCAAGTCCTTCTCCACAGGGCTGCTCTGAATCAGCTTGGTGTCATCAGCAAACTTGCTGAGGGCACACTCAATCCCACTGTCCATGTCAGCAACAAAGATGTTGAACAAGACTGGTCCCAACACCTATCCCTGAGGGACACCACTCATTACTTATCCTGAAAGGGATGGCCCAAACAGCTGCTGTTTGGCTGAAGAAATCTTTTTCTCACTTCCCTGAAGTAAAATGGGTGAAAGAATAAAAGCTCCCCGGAGCTCCTACAGAAACTGGATACCAAGGAAAGGGCCCTGAGTCCAGGCAAGTGAAATGAAAAGCTCTGGAGAATGCGGGCATCGATCCCACTGCCTCTTCACATGCTAAGCGAGCGCTCTACCACTTGAGCTAATTCCCCAGCCCATGGCCTTGCCCTGAGGTCCTCTCCTCTCCCAGGCACACAGCCCTGACCCAGCCTCTCCAGCAACCAAAGCCTGGGTCTCCCATCCAACTGGCTACCACCATCCCAGCCACCGAATCCCTTTGCTGCTGGTGGTGACCCCGGACAACCCCTGATGGTGCTCAGGTGCCACCATCCCCTGCCCAGGGTTCACCAGAACTGCCTTGCTTGGTTCACCCCCCTCAGCAAAGGCAAGAGCTGAAGGCTGTGCAGGCTTGAAGGGCAGCCAGGCAGCCAGGCAGCCAGGCAGCCAGGGCCAAAAGACAGAGGTGTGGCGGGGTGTGTTCCAGAGCCAAAAGGGCACTCCTTCGAGCCGGAGTCGAACCAGCNGGTTCACCAGAACTGCCTTGCTTGGTTCACCCCCCTCAGCAAAGGCAAAAGCTGAAGGCTGTGCAGGCTTGAAGGGCAGCCAGGCAGCCAGGCAGCCAGGGCCAAAAGACAGAGGTGTGGCGGGGTGTGTTCCAGAGCCAAAAGGGCACTCCTTCGAGCCGGAGTCGAACCAGCGACCTAAGGATGGCCATGCAAGGAGCCTACAGTCCTCCGCTCTACCAGCTGAGCTATCGAAGGAATCATGGGGCATTGCCAGGACCTCGCCCATCACACACTCATCCAACACTGCCCAAGCTGCAATGCATTATGATGCCTCCATTCCAACACTGCCCAAGCTGCAGTGCATTGTGATGCCTCCATTCCAACAGCCTGATTCAAACAGCCTTGGCTCAATTCTCACAACCCTTGCTCGACCCTTTAGCCCGTCACATAGTGCAAATCCACAAACAGAATAGATACACAACCTCCTGGGATGTCACCAACACATGGACTCTCCTGAACTCCAAAATCGCCATCCTTAAGTTCTTCTCCTGCTTAAGCACTGGAACAGGTTGCCCAGGGGGGTTGTGGGGTCTCCTACATTGGAGATATTCAAGGCCCACCTGGACAAGTTCCTGTGTGATGTAATTTCGGTTACCTGCTCTCGCAGGGGGGTTGGACCAGATGATCTTTCGAGGTCCCTTCCAACCCTTAGGATTCTGTGATTCTATGCAAGGAATCAGAATCATAGAATCATGGAATGGTTTGGGTTGGAAGGGACCTTAAGATCATCTAATTCCAGCTCTCCTGCCATGGGCAGGGACACCTTCCACTAGACCAGGTTGGTCAAAGCTCAGTTCAGCTAACAAAGATAAAGGGAAAACCCAAACTTTCCATTTTCATGGATCTTCCAGCAATTTATTTTGCCTTGTTTCTAATATTTCTTCCATTGCTAGGAACTTGCTCTAACAGCTTGCCTATTTCACAGAAGTAATAACCAAGCCATCAGACATTCTTGTAGAAGAGAGAGATGTGTTGCTTTTACTCACTGTAAAGGTCTGTGTTGGCCTGGATACACTCTCCTATTTTTCAAAGCCTTGTGGGCAGACTTGCATTTGAAGATATAAAAGTCATTATATTAATACTATCAGACATTAATTAGGAAAATATTTTTCTGTTTAAAGAAAGGAATCAGAATACATGGCACAAGCTTTTGCAGCTTATGGTCTTCATGGGATGATTTAGTTTACAAGGTCTCTGGGGTTCTTTCATCGTTACCAACTATTCATATTTATGCCGTAAACATTAAATTGTATGTTTCTTTTGCTGTTATGCCACAGAAATCTTGACAATGAGCAGGCAGCCATGCACGGACCCCTTCCTGACAGCCTGATATTGTTGTTTCACTCTTCCATGCATTGCCTCTTAATTTAGACATAGGTTGTTATTTGTTTGAGACAGAGGCTTTTCGTACTTGTTTTTTATACAGTACCTAACACAAGAAGGTGATGGTCACACTGGAAGATGATGCACTGTACCATACTCTAATTGGAAAAGGGGGAAGGCAAATTAGTTGGCATTATTTTGCTGGGATTTCATGTGTCTGACTTTCTAATTACTCACTTCAATAGGAAATGAGGTACTACAAATTCACACACAGGTGAACCATTGGATTAATAGAGAATGGATTAGCTGCAAGGTATGTACCAAGGGTGCTCACTGGTTCTGGATCATGGAAGCTGAGCCTGGTTCATTATTATTAACCAGGGTGTCAGAAGGTGATTCTGACATACTGGGAGCTGTGGACAATACAGAAAAGTGAAGAAATAATATTATGCATCTCGAGATACGCTGTGTGAGAATGTATTTTTGAGCTGTCTGGTGTACATTCTGGTTGCAGCAATATATTTCTATTGACATACTCAGGGTAGAACTGGACAATTAAAAGATTCATCTAAATGTGTTTTAAAAGAAAGCAACAGGGAAAGCACTTGGTTTCTTACTCTCCGCATCACAGAAGAGTGATCTGTGCACAGCTGTCTTAGCCTTTGCTCTGACTAGCATCAGAGGAACTCTGGGGTGTTTCTGGGGACCACCAAAGACCAGTTTGTGTTTAGCAGTACTTATCACCAGTTCTTCCAGCTGTGTGCTAAAGGCCTGGGCTTTCAAGAGCAGAGACCAGGATCATGGGGATTTGAACACCCCACTCCACAGCTATGGCTCAGTTAGGCTTTGAATGAAAATGTTAGGGCACCAGATATGGCCCGAAACACAATAGCACCTGAGACACAATAATGTTGGAGTGTTTCTGTATTAGCCTCTAACTAGGCAAAGCATGTGAATTATCTTTGTGTTAGGAGAGACTTTTACAAAACCACTTGGTTGATCAGCGGTTGACCATGGTCAGTGGTAACACTGTCAGCAGCTGACAGCAGTTGACCACTGTCTTCAAGACTTTCCTAATGGATTTGCTTACATGGTGTGTATCTCAGAGTCCATTTCTTTTGAATAGGAGAGCCATCAGCTAACTCAGGGCCTACTTTAATAGTACAATTGGTATGTCTATCCTCTGTTGTCTCCTGTGTTCTTTGCCCTGTGCTAAGAAAGAAATACATTGATCAAGTTCCTGTGATACCACAAAACTAAGCTGGGAAAAAGTAATGAAAGTACCAGAAATGTTTCATTTTCTCTACCATCTTGTCCTGAAGTCAATGCAAGCATGTTCACAAAATGCATTTGTGATTTCTGACCAGCCACTAGTCAGCTCAAGTGAAAAAAGAAAGAACCAATTCAAACCAAAAGATCCACAGGATTTTTCTCCTGTGCTCTCTCATGTCTCACTAGCATACCATGCAGCTCTGCCATCTGCCCTATAGCTTGTGTCCACATGCATGACTGTGCTCATGCCTGGGCAAATGTACATCACCAGTGGTGGCACTGAAAAATGAGGAATTAGTGCACACCTGCAACATATTCCAAGTTAGACCAGTAATACAATAAAATGGTGGTGAAAGATGCTGATCAGTTATTTAGTGGCAATGCAACTCACATACAAGCTCCATCTGGTGATTAACATCACACTTCCTCTCAGGAAGGAAGGCTGCAGTGTATTTTTCAGACTTGATTAATAATTTATTTGGCATCTGGAAGTCCCAGCAAAATGGCTCAGATGAAAAGGGAGCAGGTAAATTACCTGCCTCTCCCAGGCACTACCAGGTTAGCATTCACAGCTGAAATACTATTTGTAAAATATTTGTGTATTTAATTTTTTAAAGAGCAGCTCTGCTTTTTGGGTTGTTTTTAGCATTCTCAAGGCAGAGGGGGCTGTGTGTGTGCTACAGATACTGTCATCTGGAAGATGTGCCCATTGCCACATGAACCAGGCAAAAGGGTATGCAATGGAGCAGGCACTAGAATAAGGGGAGATTCCTGTGAGCTTTATAATTTTTTGATGAAATCCACAGAAAACAAGGGGAACCTTTCCAAGCTCAGACTCCGGTCAGAGACAGAGGGCACATTCTGCTTACCCTTAACAGAACATTGCTGGAGCTCAGGTCAGACCATATTAAAAGCAAGAAAGTTGTTTGCAGATTTTACACCTGTACAGGTGATACATTACTGTCTTTCTGCAAATATCATTCAGTGATAACCTCAATCAGGTTGTGTCAGCTTCCCCAGTCATCTAGGAGCTCATCTACTAAAATAATACAGTATTTTAACCTTCTTCTACTCCCATGCCACTTACTCCCAGTATGATATCTGCAGCATTTCTTCTCAGAATTGTAATACAATTTACCAGCCACAGATTCTGATGAGCTAATAGCTGCCATTGTTTTATCAAGAGGTTTTTAATAGAGAAGGCCTCTTAATCAACTGAAAAGAGAAGGAAAACCTCTAGATGCTGTGTCATATTCAAGCTGCAATTTTTCATCTTTTTGGGGGGTTTTTTGTTTTTTTTTTATTTTTTTTTTTTAAGTTTAGTTTTCTTTTCAATAGATGGAGGTTTCAGTCACTGAAAAGGGGCAGCTGGTGTGCTCATTCTTGGCTTTCAGGACCACAACATTCCAAGAGTACCCAAGTTTATATACTTAAATCTACAACTTGACCTACAACAGTAACAGAAACCGAATTTCCCTTCTGTTTATTTAACCCCATGGCCCGTGCTCTCATTCTTATTATTTACCACTTCCAGGGAGCACCATCCTTTGGGTCTGGTCCAGACCATCATATGTTACACTCTGCACATACATAGTACAAGATTTTGAAGAACTATTTGGCAGGCATAGGAGGATGGACTAGGTCACCTCTCAAGTAACCTGTGAAGACTTGGTGTGTGAGGGTGGTGGCTGGGGACAGTGCTGACCTGAATGGCACTATGTCTACATACATAGCTATGTTGTGTGAAAAAAACAGACCTTGTGGTGACTATCTTAAGGATGTGAGTTACAAATGCCTAACCAAGCATCTGAACCCTAGGCATGTCTCAGGAACAAAGACAGCAAAGGTGGGATAAGAAGCAGACAGGAGATGAGCAGCAGTTTGTGGCAGAGCCGAGACTTACCAAGAGTCTCATTGCTATTCATTTACCCATGTTGCCTTTCCTGGCTAACTTGATGGCCTGAGTGAAACCGTCAGTGAGCAAACCCATGTGAGCACACAGTGTGCTGTGATTAGAAAGGGCACTGGTGGGGAGAGGAGTGTTACAGCAGCCAAAAAAGAAGTTTTCTGTGTATTCCCTCTGTGATTTCTCCTGAAAGGTACTTGCCTTTCATTCCTAGCTCCTTCACTTTCTGTTCTGCTGTTGCAGTTTGCACCTCTTTCCTATAGTGTAAAATGCACTTTCTGTGCAATGAAGGAAAAGGGAGATAATGTTCCTGAGTGGATAAAAAGGTCACATCACTGATTCTGCATTTTATGGAGGAGACAACCTAGCTCCCAATAAACAAAAAAATCTTACAGTTATTGGAATTAATTCCTATTGAATATTGAAGGGATGAGCTGTATTCCAAAACAGACTTCCAAAAGCTGAGAGCACAGCACTGACTGGCTGCATATTAACCCCCAATCAGCATTGTCTGGGAAAAATGGCACAGTTCAGGAGTTATGAAGAGGAACAACACCCTGCAAAGCACTAAGAAGCAAGCAAGCAAGTAGATACAGCAGAAAATGCAATTATAGTAAAGCCAGCTTTGAAAAGAACCTTACAAGCCAGGGTTACAATAGCCTGCTGTAAGGGAAGATTAATAATGAGCATAGATTGCTCAAATGAATCATATCAAAATGATGCCCTGAATGTCTTGTGATGGATGGCTAGACAGCATTTAGTACCACTAATACTTGTGATTGAACTGGAATACAAAGCAGGTAGGAAGGAGGTTTCAGTCAGAGAAGGGCACAGGCAGTGTCTGTCAACAGGAGTGCAAAACACACCTCCTAGGGAACAGCTGTCTCCTCCAACCCATGAGAAGGGGCAGAAAACCAGTGGAAAGAAAACAACCATTACTTGGACAAGGACAACGATGTCAGGCAGTGCAGAGACTGATGGATATGTTCAGGAGCAATCTTTAGCACCTGGTGCTTCAGTGCAGATAGCCACAGAATTACATTGCATTAGAAGCTTACATGAAACTGGTTTTCTGCCCTGTAGTCTGCTCAAACAGCATTTTCAATTGTTATAATTTTAATTTGGGTAGAAGCCTGGGCATTTCATACCAATTCACTGTAGACAGAGAAAACTATTAATAGGTGCTCTGTATATAATATATGCTTTTTTCCTAATATAGCAGTGGCTCTTCAATCCACTGGCAAAGGTAGCAGAGTTTGTAACTGGTGCAGGATAAAAGCTGTGTCTGTCTTCCTGGGACACCCACCAGTAAACAAATTCAGTGCAAGCTATTGAAACATTACTAGGTGATGAACAAATGACATGCAGGGCTGGCTGGTTGGACCAGAGGAGGGAGCCACAAAGTTTCAGAGACTGCCCCCCACTGCACACTATCCATGCCACCACAAGCTCCACCAGGAACAGATGTGTTCTTCTCTCACGCCTCTCTTCCCCTGGCCACTTGGCAAATTCTCCTGGGTTCAGCAGTAGCAGTCATTTTTTCTTCTTCATGGTAGCTGGTGCAGCTGTGTTTTGACAAAACTGATAACAGGAATGTTCTTAGTTACTGCTCGAATGTTTTACTCTGACCAAGGACTCTGTGAGCCTCATAATCTGCCAGGGAGGAGGGGAGGCAGGGACAGGACACCTGACCCAAACTGACCAAAGAGGTATTCCATACCATAGCACATCATGCCCAGGAGGTAACTGAGAGTTACCCGGAAGGGCGAGTGCTCTGGGGGGTTGGAGGAGGTATTCAGTTGGTGCTCAGTTGGGGTGAGGTGTCGTGAGTTATCTGTCAGTGGTTGGTGAGATGCTGTATTCTCTTCCCTTGTTATTTCCTTTCTCGTTATTATTATTGGTGGTAGCAGCAGTGATTTGTGTTATACCTTAGTTACTAAACTGTTCTTATCTCAACCTGTGGGAATTGCATTCTTTTGATTCTCCTCCCCATCCCTCCGGGAGCAGGGGGAGGGCAAGAAAGGGGGGGTTGAGTGAGTGAATGAGCTGCATGGCTGGGTTTAAACCACGACACAAATACAAGCATGTTGAATTGTTTCCTGCACTGAAAAAGGGAACAGTGTGGAGGAAAAAAATAAAACCAGAAACCCAAACAGAAAGGAGCAAGCAGCTCTCATTACCCTCCTTGCTGGGCAGAAGCAAAACTAATTAAAAAAGCAGCAGGAGAAAGGTCGTGCCACAAAATCGTGCTGAAAAACATGGCCTTTTTTGCCAAAATTTTTATAGGTTTTCAAGTCCTGTCCATCAGAAGCTGTGTCTTCTCTTCTGGGACAAATGCTTCTGCAAGTCTGAAATGGAGACTTTCCCACCTGTACCAGTGCTGCTCTTCCCCTTCTGACTGCAGCACAGCCCACTGCTAATTGTAGCCATTGCCACCGGGGAAAGCAGCTCCTCCCTAATGGAGGGAGGAGGGGAGGAAGGACAGAAAGAAGAAAGGAAGGGAGGAAGGAAATAGCTGGAAATAAAAGTCTGAAAGCTTTGATCTGAAAAGCAACTCTACCACACTGCGCACTCCTGTATTCAGTAGATTTGTCTCTGTGTCAGTCGGATCCTCCCTCAAGTCATTAAAACAAGCTCTCACATGCAGAAGAGCTGACACAGCCCAGAAAACTATTTACATAATGCAGAAGGAGAAGCATTTATTCATTATGTTTCTGCTGCAATCAAGACTGTAGTATGAGCTGACCAGTCAAATATTCCCACCTCAGACAATCAAGGTCTGAGCTTTTGCTCTCAGCTCGGGGAAGGGGACATGGTGCCTGCTGCCCCACAAGGTATCACTGTCAAGTATTCTCTGGCTGCAGGACCAGACCAGTGCATCCAAAATGTAGAGTCAGGAAAAGGAGAAAGCCCACAATAAATACCTGCAATTTGGGCTTGGTTGTTGTAAACATGGGCAAAGCAATACATCGTGAGCATCTTGCCTACTGCATGCAATCTGGCCTGTGCACCATTAAAGAACACTTTTTATTCCACATACACCAGGGCTATGCAGCAGCACAGGAACTGCTTTCCACGTAGCACTCCAGGCCACTGTCTTTTCTACAGCTGCAAACATGCCTGTTTGCCCCAGGAGAACAGACAGCAGTGCTGGGAGAGACATGCACACAGCAAACTGTCTCATCCAAATCGTAAGTCTTTATCCGTCTTCAGCACTGCTTGACAGAGCAGGTGGGTTTCACATCTTTAAAAGCCTTTTGCTTCACTTATCTTCTATCATCCTGGATATGTTTATGGGTTTCCTTGCTCCTTCTGTGCACACTTAAATTTAATTTATTCCTGTGTTTCCTCCCTTCTTTCCTTGTACCCCTCCCAACACCTCCCACTTCAGCAAGATTGTCCTGAGGGGACACTCATTTTGAGGAAAAACCCTTGTCCAATTTTATGAGCATATCTGTATGTATACACAGTCTCCACAAGTCTCACTGTGTCAGTGTCTTCTACATGTCCTATTTTATTAATTTTTACAGCTGGGTTTCCACATCCTCTTTTGGATTCCTAGTATGCACTCTGAGTTTCAAGGTTGTAAAGCTCTCTATAGATCTCGCTGAGATCTGAAATAAACCCTCCAGAAGCATGGTCCAAGAAAATGGACTGGAACAGAATAGGACAGAGCAGAACAGAACAGAACAGAATAGAACACTGTAAGACTTGTGCTTCAGAACCTTCACCATCTCTGTTGCCCTTTTCTGGACCTGCTCCAGCACCTCGATGTCTCTCTTGTCATGACTGGCCCAGAACTGAACACAGGATTCAAGATGCAGCCTCACCAGTGCTGAGTACAGGGGGATGATCACTGCCATGGCCCTGCTGGACACACTGTTCCTGACACAGGCCACAATGCTCAGCAGAGGTGTAATAGATGGTATCTTACCTCAGTCTCATTTCTAGATTTGATTTGTTTAATTGTAGCTACAAAACACTGCAGCAGGGCCTCCGCGAGCCTCCCAGCTATAAAAAACCAGATGATGCCTGTTAGTGTTGCTATAGAGCCAAAGTATCATTTTAGGATTTAAAGAGATACATGATATTACAGACATTTTCTGTCTGCCCTAGCAAGAGATACAGGCAACGGGGCATAGGAGCCCATTGCCAGGGATGGGTAGAATTAGGGGCACAAGGCTCAGGAACATGCTGATGCCCCTTTGCTGGCTTTGGGGTTTGAATACAGCTATTTGACAGCACCTTATACAGAGTAAAGATGAAAACCCAGAAGTTCAGAAGCTAGGTTTCTCATGAGAGAAGTTGTGGAGGGTTGTTGAACACACGTCCTGGTTTAACAAAGTGCCGCCTGGCTTTCAGTATCAGAGAGAGCCTATTTCAGCTGTGGGAATGCTGCCCAACAAGTAACTGCCAGGGAACAGTCTGTGTAAGCACTTGGTGCAGTTAGACAGAAAGGAAAGAAAGGATACAAGAGATGAGAAAGGTCACCAAGTGTATGAAAACCAGTGTGCTTGGCACATGGGATTTGCATGTCCCAGAAACTGACAATGTCTAATGAGGTAATCCAATGGCTGAACAGGGGGCTGAAGGTCTCCTTGAGCTATTAATTACCAGTCACTGGAGTAGATTCTTTCAGCTCCATTAAAACCATAACCGTCCTTAGTTTCATCTTGCAATGAGGATCAGCTTAATACTCTTGTTGCTGACCTACTTTATTTGGCTTTGTTGGTTTTACCTTGTCAAGACTTCATTTCTGTTCAGCAGCATGTACTCCTCACCTTGTTGCATGCCGAACTAATCATGCTTTTATTATGTATTTTTGGATCCTTCCCACAGTGTGCAGAGATCTGTGGGGGTTTTTCAGCCCAGAATGTCAATAAAGCTTACTGCCAAAGCTCCTTATTGGGATTGTCCCTTGAAAAAACTACATTGTTGCAATGTGAGAGCAGAGCATGGTTCAAGGTCCACTGCATATGAAAATGGGATTGATTACTCCCAATGAACAGAGGCGTGCAGCTCTTAAAAGCATTATACAATAAATACATTGGCATATACTATGCACTTGGCATGCTAAGTAGTTTACTGAACTACTCCCTGCAGCATATTTTAATGAAATGCTGACAGATCAGCATCTCTACTGGATAGCAGTGGCGTTGGTCACAAGTGACGGGTGTTAAGGAAGGCATACAAAGTACTCTGTAAGACAGCAGCTCCTCCATGACTCTCTGCTCTGTGTTGCTGCACTCTTGGAATTTATCATTAGCCAGCAATTCGAAATCAACAACGAGTACATGACATTCCTCCAGTTCGGCACCTAGAAACTTCCTCCTCCAAGCTCCCACATGAAAAAATAATTGCACGCAGAGTATTTTTCCTAAAGAACTCAGCCTTATCTGATACAGGTTGGCATTAGCATCCCGTGTGAGATGTGATGTGAGAAAGAACAGCTTGCTGATGGAGAAACTCTGCCTCAGACTCAGGTTCTGCTTTGCTGGCTGGTGCACAGGGCAATGCAGCCAAAGATAGATGGAGAGAACAGGGGAGCTGCAAGGGCCACTCCTGGCTCCAACAATTTCTGAGCCATGGGTGGCACTGGCACAGAGCCTGGTACTGCCCTACCTCTTCACTGCTTTTATATTTCTTTTCTTTTTTGTGCCTGAAGGGAGGGTTTATTTATGACAACAAAATAAAAATAAAATAAAATAAAAAAGAATAAAAATAAACCACAACAAAACAAACAAAAAAAACCCAAAACAACCAAAACAAAAGCCCCACCTTTAATCACAGCTGGCTTGTTTTTTAAGCTGAAATAGCTCCACAGTGGAAGTAATCAAAGTTTATAGACAGTTCTTCCTATCTTATATCCTCAACCGCTCCTAAACCTACCACTACCTGAGGTCTCTTGCTAGAATAATGTTTTCCTTACATTCCCTGTGTCAAGACTGTAAAAAAGCAAACTGATAGCACCTCGCTTCTGCCAGGCTTTGCTCAAAGAAAGGCTAAAGACATGGCCCTGATTCTTTGTATTGTTGGTGCCACCCAGTGTTGAAAGCCTGGAAGTGGCACTGCAAAGGCACATGCATGAGAAGTCACAGGCCACCACCTCCGACGCCTGTTCCACAGCCGTGGCCATGTCGGGTCTGAGCAGCCAAGTGTGGAAAAGAACCAGGATTTGAAGTTTTCTCTGAATTTTGGATGCTGATGGAGATCAACTGGCATGAAAATGCATATGGGTGGTCATCTAGGTGTTCAGTGTCTTACAGTAATGGGAGGTCTCTGTAGTTAGTCTCTTAATGTGAAACTGTGTATTGGGATGTCTGGCTGGAATACAACCACTACACACAAAAATATAGTAACATGTAATGAATTTACACATGTGCCTGGTCCTATGTCTTAGGTGAAGGTCTCCATGCTAAGGACATCTCATCACAGGGGCTCCCTGTGTGCAGGTCCTTGACACCTGGCATAGTCCTTGGCTAAACCCTGTGGCATCTCCCCTAGGTCTTCCCATTTCCATGTAGCTGATGGGCTCAGGCTTCTGCTCTATAAGTCATGCTCATTTTGACAACTTATCTTTACATCCAGCATGCACTGTACAGATCCAAGTTGAAGGAAAATTGAGAGGATCGCCTCAGCAATGCAGAGTAAGACTCCTACCTTCATTTTTTTAGAAGTGCAAGCATCGTATTTCACTTTTTGGGAGGCATTCAGTTCACTGAGCAGGCAGTGTGGTGCTGCAGATATCAAATGTAATAGTACACATACTGGTTGCAAAACAAAATGGTGTGAAAAATACATTATCACTTCCTTATATAAGAACTGTTACTGGGTAAAGCCTAATGATCTAGGTTATGAGAAAAAAAACCTCCATAAGAAAAGGAAGAGAAAGATGTCCTAGTGATAACGTGCATTTTGCTGCTGAATCAGGTATTGATGATAGCAACAACAGTCCAAAAAGAACCAATCCTCCCTAAATGTGAACCTGCCCACACACAATGCATATTCCTATCTTAAATGGACTATCTCTGGTAGGTATCTGAAGGGTTTGTCTCCTTTCTGATGTTAGCAGCATTGTGCATGTTGTGCCAATTCACTTCTTTATGAATCAAACTGAGTTGCCCCCATGAAACATACCCCTCGGGAAGTTAGCTGGGCTTCAGATTTATGTCCTGAGAGAAAGTGCGGTGTTTACTGGCTTAGCGTTGTTTTAACCTTGACAGACAGCTGTAAAATCACTCTTACAGCAATGAGCACACAGATGTCTTAGGGAAGAACTATCAAAGAGGGCACTGAAAGGCTGTGTCCTTTCCCAGCAGTACTTTTGTCTGGTGCAACCACTCTGCATTTCAGCCATCACAGAAGGGAGGCAAGTGCACTGTCAACAGTACTGGAAACCAAAGCTACTGAAATACAACCACAAAGCAAATGCACTATACATCTTTGTTAAGAGGGGCTGTATTGTCCACTTGTCACATAACTAAGGTTATATGGACTGCTCTTCAAGTTAGCTGCAGAGGTGAAAAACCATGTTGCTGTTTCTGGATCATTGTAACTGGTTTGTTCTTGGATTGCCAGGGCAACAGAAGGTCTCCCCTATTTATTCACACTTTGCATTTGCATTTTAGCACTTGTTCACATTTTGGCCATAGATTCACTCTTTGCCAAGATCTCTTTCCTCGGCTCTCACAGAATAATCCCAGAAACAAGAATTGCTGGAGGAAGACAAGATTTTGTCCTATGTCCAGTTTGCTCTTTCAGAGCCTATTAGATAGAGGGGACAGAAACTAGAGTGGCTCCTTTACTATGCTCTACAATTACTTTTCCTTTTTTAATTGATACTGGTTTTGACACAAGCATGTATTAGCAGTAATTTGTTGCATTGCCAGCTGGCAGTCTGACAGGGTGCATAAGCCTAGATCTGCAATCACAAACCCTGGGCAAATGGACAGTCATGGGTTACAAGGGATGGTTTTGATGGAAATGCCTTACATGCAGTTAGTTAACGCACAGACACAGGCTTAAACTCTCAGCTGCAGAAAGACCTTTTCCAGTCCCTTTGCCCAGAAGGAAGCCGGAAGCAGCACAAAGCAGCAATAAATCAATCAGCCAGCCAGCCTGTAAGTGCATTGCATAACTGGGTAAATAAACAAGTACTAGAAACAATAAAACACTGTAGCTATTTTCACCTTGGCAGGCTAAGCCATTTCACATAATCAATAGAAAGAGTAGGAAAGGTCACTGACTGCTTGAATAAATCTCACAAAAAAACCCCAATGGCCGAACAGCAGTATCTCCATTTGAGAAGAGAAAGGCATGGCCTTTGACAGAATAAACCTGAGATTGCAAACTGGCAGAGGACAAACATTACAGCATGAACACTGCAGACTACAGAAATGTTGTAGAAAAGTGGGATATTCAAAGCACTGATCTTTTCCCTTGGTTTCTTACAGCTACAGAGCTCTCTATTCCTTTTTGACACATGGAAGGGGAGTCTTGGAGGAAATCACTTGCTAAGCTAACCTGATAGATGCACTTGTGTAAGTAATAGCTTTCCATATATTTCGATGTTCTAGAGAGCATCTTAGTTAAAAAAAAAAAACCAACCAAACAAACCAACCTGAATACATTTCGAACTCTAAAGATACTTCCCAGATGAGCATGTTTTTACGTAGGTCAATTGCTGGTTTTAAGCCATCTCAGGATAGATTTTAAAGTCATTAAGGTCACCTTCACTGAAGCAAATCCCTCAGGAATGAAGTATTACCGAAGTCAGTCTTCTGCCCAGTGCTTAAGAAAGTTTGGCTGAACACTTATTTCCTGCCCAGAGATGGTGATGCTGGCCATGCAGTCACTTACCTTGGTGGATGCAATTGGGAAAGCTAACATTAACAAAAATGCTACAGAAGCTGATCCTTGCCAGCCTGTGTTGGTTGAAAAGGTACAGGCTTCAGCTGGGAACCTTTCATTGCTGATCTTAACCTACTGTCCTGGGCTCAGCAATAGCAGTCAATTTTTCTCCTTAGTAGCTGGTGCAGCTGTGTTTTGACTCAACTTGGGAACAAAACTGTTAACACCAATGTTTTCAGTTGTTGCTAAGTAATGTTTATTCTGACCAAGGACTTTGTGAGCCTCATGCTCTGCCAGGGAGGAGGGGAGGCCAGGGGGAAGCAGGGACAGGACACCTGACCCAAACTGACCAAAGAGGTATTCCATACCATAGCACGTCATGCCTAGGATGCAATTGGGAGTTACCCAGAAGGGCTAGTGCTCTGGGGTGTTGGAGGAGGTATTCAGTCAGTGGTTGATGGGGTGTTGTGAGTTATCTGTTGGTGGTTGGTGAGATGCTGTATTCTTTTCCCTTGTTATTTCCTTTGTCATTACTATTATTGGTGGTAGCAGCAGTGATTTGTGTTATACCTTAGTTACTGAACTGTTCTTATCTCAACCTGTGGGAGTTGCATTCTTTTGATTCTCCTCCCCGTCCCTCTGGAAGCAGGGGAGGGCAAGAAAGGGGGGGTTGAGTGAGTGAATGAGCTGCGTGGCTGGGTTTAAACCACGACACCTACTGTCTGCCATGGTTGTTGTCTGATGCTCCACACCAATCCAAAGCAAGGAACATTTATTTCCTTGCTGTGTGTTATGGTAAAACCACAGCTTTATGGAAAGATCCATATAACTATGATCTGCATGGGCCACACTAGGGCCTGCAANGGGGGGTTGAGTGAGTGAATGAGTTGCGTGGCTGGGTTTAAACCACGACACCTACTGTCTGCCATGGTTGTTGTCTGATGCTCCACACCAATCCAAAGCAAGGAACATTTATTTCCTTGCTGTGTGTTATGGTAAAACCACAGCTTTATGGAAAGATCCATATAACTATGATCTGCATGGGCCACACTAGGGCCTGCAACATGGCAGCAGATGCTGCAGTATGATCATCATCTTCCAAGCATCCTCCTGCAGAGCCCACCCACTGCTTGGGTGTTGGGTGTTTGGCAGTAGCCACCAGCTCTATGTCCATCTGCACTGCTAAAACCCGAAGAGACTGTATATTAAACTCAGAGGTTTGATGACAGCTGTAGACAGGGATACCAGTTACTTTATGTCCACAAATGTATGGAGACCAGATCAGCAGTCAGCCCTGCCCATTCAGAGTGCTGAGTCAGCAGTAGGTAGGTGTATCTGTGTACTTGGAATAAAACAATTATGCCTAATGCTTCATCTTTCTCTGTTGACATCAACAACAAAAAAATAATGGCAATATGGAGTCTTCACGAAAATCTAGGGAAAACCCCACTGAGCGTTGTGGTTTAAGACCAGCCAGTAACTCAGAACCACACAGGCCTCTTCCCACTCCCCCCACTTTTTTCTCCCCCCACACCCAGAGGGATGGGGAGGAAAACTGAAAGAATGTAACTCCCACAGTTTGAAACAAGAGCAGTCCAGTAACTAAGGTATAACACAAACCACTGGTGCTACCACCAATAATAATGATAAGGGAAATAACAAAGGAAGAGAATACAACCACTCACCACTCACCAACCAATACCCAGCCCAACAGAAGTGATCTCACCCTTCTGGGTAACTGTCCCCAGCTTATATACTTGGGCATGACATGCTGTGGTATGGAATACCTCTTTGGCTAGTTTGGGTCAGGTGTCCTCTCTCTGCTTCCTCCCAGCTTCTCCTCCTCCCTGTCAGAGCATGAGACTCACAAAGTCCTTGGTCAGAGTAAACATTACTGAGCAGCAACTAAATACACTGGTGTTATCAGAGCTGCTCCCAGGCTGAAAGTCAAAAACACAGCACTGCACCAGCTACTAAAAAGGAGAAAAATGACTGTACTGCTGAACCCGGGATAGTACACTAGATGAACGTGTGTCATCATTTAAACTCAGCCAGCAGCTCAGCACCATGCAGCTACTCACTCACTCCCCAGTCCCCGATAGGATGGGGAAGAGGATTGGAAGGGTAAACTGAGAAAACAGAGGGATTGAGATAAAGACAGATTAGCAGGTTATCAAAAGCCATGCACACAAGCAAAGCAAAATAGTGAATCCATTCACTACTTCCCATCAGCAGGCAGGTGTTCAGCCATCTCCAGGGAAGCAGGGATCCATCATGTGTGACGCCATATCTGCAAACGTCCCCTCCTTTCTTCTTCAGAACAAGTCATGTGAGGAACACCTGAGGGAACTGGGGTTGTTTAGTCTGGAAAAGAGAAGGCTCAGTGGGCACCTTATCACTCTCTACAACTACCTGAAAGGACACCATAGTCAGGTGGGTGCTGGTCTCTTCTCCCAGGTAGCAAGTGATAGGACAGGAGGTAACAGCCTCAAGAAGCACCAGGGGAGGTTTAGACTGAATTTCTTCACTTCAGCAATTGACCATATCATTCCCCTAGTCTATGGACCCCCCCTGTAAAATGGCCACAAATGTCCACAAAATCTCCACTCAGTCCATGTCTTTGGGCTCCATCACCATGTAAGCTACTATGAAGAAATTTAACTCTACCCCAGCCAAAACCAACACACCAGGAGGGCTCAGTAGGGATTTTTTAAATCTTGTTAAACATCTGGGAAAATTCAAGTTAGAAATAAGGAAGATTTTCTTTCCTGTAGGGATGGTGAGGCACTGGAATGGGTTGCCAAAGAAGTGGTAAATGCTCCATTTTTTGTCAGTGTTCAAGGCCAGGTTGAACAGAGCCTTGGGTGACATGGTTTAGTGTGAGGTGTCTCTGCCCATGGTAGGGGGGATTGGAACCAAGTGGTCTTAAGGACCTTTCCAACATAAACCATTCTGTGATCTGGGGTTTAGTGAAGGGCTTGTGGTAGCAACAGCTAAAGCCTTAAACGATTTGATAGCTGTGGAAACACCAGTTAGTGAGGATAAAGATGACCAAACACATGGCTTTTATTTAGGTACCTAAATGGCATTTTCTCCACCCCTCCTTCCCTTTATTAGCAAGATTATACAAGCAAACAAGTAGTTAACTGCAAATTACAGGAGTACACCTGCAAAGCACCTGAGGATAACCTGCACTAAGTGGCAAATAACCTCCACAGAGACATATGAAGTTAATGGAGGTGACCGTGTATCACAGGCACAAGAGAGTGGTGGGCTGGACTGCAGTGGTTGCTTGTGACAATGAGGTTCTTAGCTGTCTTGTGACTGTAAGTTGGTCTGAGGCACAGACAACAGAAGCATTTTCAGCAGTGCTCACTGAAGTGCTGATGACATTTGAATAAGGTGCTTGTGTAAAGCTTCTGAAGCCTTCATACAAGGAAAGCCTTGATCCCCATTGAGTAACTGATAAGTTTCTTGCTGTCATTTATCAGCAAGCACTTGCTTGTCCCTAGCAACCTGCAGGAAAGCAAACACTATCAGTATATGTGCAGGCTAATGCCTCCCTGCAGAAAAACTCAGAGAGCCTTTGGGCTAACAAAATATTCTACTTGCCCAGTCTGAAACCATTGGGTGCAAATCACTGAAGGGGATGATGCACCATTATCTTCTCAATGGCACTAGAGGCCTAGTAGTCCCTGGATCGGTCAGGATCAGGAACATTTTGCAAAACTTCAGGTGGCATTGTAAAGCATGATGTCAGTGAAGAATTAGAAGAAAAAACAAGTTTCAGAACAAGCTACAAAGATTTCATAGCACAGGCTGCACAAGATCTTTCACAAACAGTGCCTAAGAGCCCTCTTTAAGCTGTTGTACTGCTTAGGAGGTACCCTGGTACGCACAAAAGTGCGCACTACTTCATTATCTGCATGCGCTGCCAGTCTCTCAAAAGCAATGTGCCACAAACCAGATGCAGAGATGTTTAGCTCCATCTTCTAACCTTACCCAAAGAAGGCAAGAGACACTTGACTTTAAATGTGTCCTGTGTGCCTACTGCTTAACTCTGACACAACCTGCTGTACAGCTGTGCTGCGGGGCAGTTGCAAACCTGCAATTTCCTCCTGCAGATGAAGCCTCTGGGACAATTTACAGAGTAAGCAACTGCAATTGCTTTGGCTTGATTTCAGCATTTTGAATCAGACCCTGCCATTGTTAAGCACAAACTTTTTGTGCAGCACCAGTCTGATGGCCTGAGGCAGAATTTCTAACTTGTCCAAATAACATTCAGCATAAGCTCCCTATGATAATTAATCAGTAGCTATTAAAGCAAAAGATACCTATGATGTCTCTGATGCTTAATAAAGTCTTTTCATGGCATTTTAATCACAGTATTGCAATGGCAGGATTTACTTTTATTTAAAACAAATGTGGCTTGCACAAGGTTCCCACAATACTGCTTTTCATGGTAAGATAAAGAAGCAACTCCTAACAATGTCAGGAGATATCAAACTACATAATCTCTTTTAGCTCAAAGAGCTCAGAATTCTTGTAAGTACCTAATTTAGTTCATCACCAGGACTAAGTAACTTTGCAGTTTGAAAACCCCAGCAGAAGAGCTCTTCCTACCTGGCCATTACCACATACATGCACAAAAAAGCCTTACTCAGCAAGAATGATTTCAGTAAATAAAAATGACAGGTCATTCGGATGATGTGCCCATAGGCTACCGTACATGATACTTGGAATAGAAGTATGGATTTTAACATGATAACTTGGGATATTCGCCTATTCTTAAAATTTGGTACAGTGATGAAAGATCATCAATGTGATAAGGGAAATACCAATTTAAAGTTAATAGGGACAATACTTCTATGGACAGTGTAGTTTATGTTACAGAACCAGGGTTTATCTTTACTTTTTGATAAGGAAACAGGCAAGATGTATCCTGTAATATGTGTTGCTCCGTGTACAGTATCCCTTGTGAAAAGCTTGTTTAAAATGGTGTATTGTGATGCTGGTTTCTGTGGTTCTCAGCAGGATTCAGGGGTTTGAACACTGAAAACTCTACAGGGGAATTTTGTGTTTCCAGGGCCTTTTTTGATGAGCTGGTTGGTTGGCTTCTTTATAGGAAAAAGAAAAAAAAAAAGAATGGGACTTAAATACAAGCTTTAGAAAAATGGAAGCCCTAAAATTAAAACCAAGCAAGAGCTTCCACGCAGTGACACAGACACATTCAAAGAGAATGTTATAATACTCTGGTTTTGCTTCAAGCTCAGCATTCTTCCTTTCTCACCCTTACAGCTGCATAAAGTAGCAAACACAGGCAAAAAGTCAATACTGGCAGTTTTTCAACTCTGTTTCTTACAGGCTGTTTTCAGTGACAGACTGGCAGCTCTTCGAGAGCCTGGAGATGCCTTTCCTCTAAGCTTGGCTGGCAGTCACAGCAGACCCTGTAATGGCAGAAGGTATCAGAAGCAGTGGTTGTCCTGCCACAGGGCACCTGTGGGTCCTGGGACCAGGAGTGGGTCTCAGCAGCCGGCTCTGCACATGCCTTCCATGATGTGTGGACCCAAGGGTGGGTGCTGGTCACCCCACATGTGAGTAATGGGTTCTGAAATGCACAGGAGCTCCCAGGCTGCAGCAAAGCCTAAGGAGCACAGCGTGGAAACCAGCCATCCTGCCGGAGCTGTCAGCACCCTGGGGGGAAGCGTGAGCTCAGCTGGGGGCTGTGGCAGTTTGCCTGTTCAGCAGGGCTGGGTGAGGCTGAAACGGGCAAGAATCTCTCTGTTCAACACGTCAAGATGTCTGATATTGTGCAAAGGGGAGCAAGTGCTGGACAGTCAATGTCTCCCCACGGGCTGCAGTCCTCTTGGCCCTGTTTGCACATCTCCTTGGTTCAACTTTTCCCTAGTCATCTGAGGCACTAGTTTTATCACTGTGCTGAGCCTTCATCCCACAGTTCTTTCTGTTCCTCTGAACATGCATTCTATGGCTAAGGTGCTCCTCTTGGACAGATAAGGTCCAGCTGTCATTACACTTTGCCAGATTTACATATGCCTCATATTTAATTCACCTGCTATTCTTTCTCTGGTATTGACATAGTTATTCTGTTTCTGAGTCACAGAAGAGGGAATTAAATAAGCCTTGTACTGCAGTGACTAGGGCACAGATTGTCCATGGGCAGGCAAGGTCTGGACAAATACCATATCCTCTGGTTTTTTAGCAGGAGGCAAAATTGATCTTTCCATATTCATAGAGTTGTAGCTCCAAATGACCAAACAGGATATTATAAAGGTTTAATTTCAATAGATAACTGGGATGTGTCCCCTGCAGAGCATCCCAGACACCATGTCACCCAGTGTGGGGGAGGATAAGCTGGGTCAGCTGCTGAGCCTGTCCAGGGCTGTTAATCAGGGCATCGAGGGATGTGCAGGGGAGACTGCTGTTCAGGGCCCCCACAGCAACATGAGGATCACCCCTGAGCAGCCCCAGGACCTACTGCCCTCCTGATGGCAGCCTTGGACCTGTTCTTCAGCTGCAGCTGCTCCACTGTGCTAGGTAGTGAGGCATTGAGCTCTGCCTTTTGGCTCCATGTGCAAGGACAGAAGGTCATGGCTGAGATCTACAGCATCTCTTGTGCCAGTGTGGTGGTTTAAGACCAGCCAGCAACTAAGTACCGCAGAGCCTCTTCCTTGCTCCCCCCAGCACTTCCCAGTGGGATGGGGAGAACTGGAAAAAATGCAAAAATCCCATCAGCTGAGGTAAGAACAGTTTATTAATTGAAAGAAAAGTAAAATATAAAAATAATAATAGAAAATTAAGAAAGAAAGAAAGACAAACCCCATGCCTCCTGTGGAAAGAAAACAAAACCCAAAAAAGTGATGCATCTGCCGACCCATACCCAGCCTGACCCAAGCAGCAATCAGTCCCTTCCAGGTAACTCCCCTCAGTTTCTGTACTGGGCATGATGTGCTGTGGTACAGAATGCTCCTTTGGCCAATTTGGGTTGGGTGTCCTGTCTTTCCTCCCTCCTCGCTTCTTGTGCCCCTCCTCACTGGCAGAGCATGAGACTGAAAAGTCCTTGATCAGAGTAAGTGCTACTGAGCGACAGCTAAAGCATCGGTGTGTTATCAGCATTGTTTTCAGACTAAAGCCAAAAGGCAGTGCTCTTTTCTGATAGCTGTGATAGCATATTGAAGGCAGCAAAAGCAACGTAAGCAAAAATACACCTAGAATTAAAACCAAAAGCAAGAAGCTCACAGCAGCTGCAGCACTACAGCATAGATCAGCAGTGGTACATTCACAGTAAAGATACACTTCACAACTGCAGTGAAGACCCATTTTATACCCATTGTTCCAGAGTTCGAGGATTCTGGGTTGAGAGAAACACAACACAATGAAGAATCATAACTAGTTTATTAATATGGGGAAAATATAGGGGTAACAGAAGATACTGTAAAGGATATCTCTGATGTTTGGTTGTCTTAGCAACCCCAAAGGCCATGTGATGCTCTAAGAAACATCATCGCAGTGTGAGGTGGCAGGCATCCCTTAGCAGGCATGCCCAAGAAGGCAACTTTGACCTGGTATGAGGTTCTGCCTCTCCACATCGCATGAGGCTCAGGCTTTTATACTAACAAAAATGCACACTCATTCTGGCACAGGGGGGCTGCCTACATCAGAAGAAGTGGCCAGCATTATCTAGAAAGGTCTCCAAGGGTTGGGACTTTCCCGGGGAGTTCCAAAGCATAACTTTCTGAGGAGGAACCAAAGCTGGACTTTCCTGGAGCAGCCCAAGCAGGACCTTCCGGGGGGAGCCAAAGCAGACAAGCAGTACTTTTCTATCTCTGTGTTTCACCACGGACCATTGCCCAGAATGACACACAGCTACCAGGAAATCAAGGGAATCTGGCGATGCCATTTCAGGAACCTTGGAAAGGTTTTTCACTCTATGCAGATTTACTTCTGCACAGCAGTTCCAGAGGTCTCAGCTGCTCTGTGAGCCCCAGAAGCACACTGGTAGAGACAACCTCTACCTACAACAGTTTGTGGCGTAAGTAGATAATGCAAATTATAGATGAGAAGAAAGAAATGTGATTATCCAAATTTTGCTGAAAGGGAATTGAAGCTATTTAGATACATACAGGGCAAAATTTTTCAAAGGCAGAAGGTAGGACCTAGCACCCAGATTCTAACTGATAGCCCAGTGCTCCAAAATGTTCCCCTGAAATTACTTGCTCAAGGTCACAAAGAAAGATTGCAACAGCACTTTAATCACAAGGCCACTGTCCCGTTTGGAGAATGGCCTCTCTCCACCACACATGCATTCAGCTGAGCGCAATTCATTTCTGTGCACATTCTCAGAACACCATTAAAAAGGAGAGTGAATACCAAAGCAAAAGCACAATTTTTGTTTGAGCTAACATTGATGGATACTTCTTTGCAGAATCTGCTAAGCTCTACTCTTGGTTAAAAATAATTAAATGATAACATTCTGTTCACATTTATTCTGCTATGGTTGCTGGAGCATTTCTAAGTGGGCTAACTTCCCTGTGATCGTGTCATTTGGTTCTCATAGTGCTGCAGGCTGAACAAGGGTACAAATATGCAAAACCTGCTCCATTTCACTGTTGCGTGGATACTAAGCAGATGGATAGATGAACAAAACCCCTTCTTAGAAAGTGAGCACCCTTGTCCATACAGACTGCACCCATCTGGCACAGCTCTGCACCTGGCTTGGGGAAAAGAAAGTGAACATCATATTAAAACCCTAACCCATTTTTCTGAAATAGGTGGTAGTACTAACAGCATGCTGCGCTGTGTCTCTGCAATAGCACATTCTAAATCCCACTGGACGATTCCCTCTAGAGCACAGAAAGACTGTGCCACCACTTGTCTCTGTTCCCCTTCTAAATAAAATGGGTACAGCTAACCCATGCACCATGTCACCACCACAGACCACATCTGCAGTGGGGTGGCTGGCCTGAGATGGTACCATCCAGCCACTTTGTGAGGGTTCAGCAGTCTCTCTCACAGGATACTGTCACAGGCATCGAGCGTTCCAGACCTTCCTCTAAATTCCTACTGCCCAAAGTACCCATCCATGAGCTGCAGCAGAGACCAGGACTCAGTGCTCAGAGGTGCCCCACTGGCAAGTGACTGGATGTGGTCTGGGTTGTATCTTCCCACTGCTGAACTGACTTAACTCCTGTGTTAGCAGCAGAACCAGTGTGTCCCAGTATCTAGCACTCTCCTGTCAATCCCAGTCACATGGGCTGGGTTCTCTGGTGTCTGATAAGGCAGGACCTCCTTGGTTTTTACCTCCATAAGAAACCAAGATTCTCCAGCTATTTTCACTCAATACATGCTGACATTTCACCTTATTTATTTGATACATCCACCTTTCTGTCCAGCACGGCTGAACCTAGGTTGTTTCTAGTTACTAGGGTGTAGTTACTAGGGTGAGAGAAACAAAGGAAGACAGCAATGACATGGTCCCATAAACCTCTCTTCCTGAGGAAATTAAGACAAGAAACAATGAACAGTCCTTCTGAATAGACAGCCGAGAACAGTCATAGTCCTGGTGTGGATCCTCTGGCCTATCTTTTACACCAATCCTCCTCTTACCATCCTGTGTGAAAACAAAACACAAGCAAACCTAGTACAACAACCCCAAAAGAAAAGCCAAATGCATTCTGAAAAGACAAATTTTGGCAAGATGGATGGAAAATTTTCTCATTACAGACTCACTCTAAGGCAGGTCACAGCTCTGAAGGAGTGACCAGGATAAGCACCCCTTTAGGAGCTGTGCCAGCAGGAACCAGACCAGAGGGTGCTCCCAGGGCCAGCTCAGCTCCACCACTGAAGTGCTGCCTCACCACGAATCAGCAGCTCAGGACAGGTATCTGTGGCATATCAGGCACAGACTCCAGTTCTGATGAAATCTGAAATGGTTTATTTCACATCTAGCATCCCTTTTATACTCTACTAGGTGCTAAGCAGTAACTTTCCACTCTTTTACTCCCTTTTCATCCTTTCAGCAAAACTACTAGGGGTACAAATATTCACACTGTTTGGTCTGTCTTTGAGATGCACATCCTGCTTTATCTTGCAAACCGATCTTTACCCGTCCTAGTTCTCTTTACAGTTCCCAAGGCTTAGGCCCGAGCAGGGCACTGACACCTGGTGTTTTCTTCACAGTTTCCAAGGCCCAAGCCTGTCCAGAGCAACAGCACCTGGTATTTTCTTTGCTGTTCCCAACACTTCAGCCTGACCAGGGCGATAACACCTGGATTCATTTCATTAACTATTTCTATCCATCACCCGTATCTCCCCCTTTTTGTTTTACTAAAAGACATCTTCTATAGATTTATGATCTACTTTTGCCAAAGTTTCTATATTCTCCATTAACTATTGCAGCAAACAAACACACAGATTAGAATACCTAAACAGATTAACAAAATGATTATGTAAAGCCATCCTGTAATGCTCAAGCCAGAAAACACTTTGTTCAACCAATTCAGTCCCTCATCTTCCTGAAGGTGTGCTGTCCTTGTTATTAAGTCCAGAATGCTTTTATGAATGATCTGATAAATTCATGCAGCACATGCCAGCAAAATCTTCACATCCCTGGTCTTGAGCTAACAATAAAAATCAACAGTCATTCTGTTCTGTAGTGATGCGTGCCTCACAGAATCAACATCTAAAAGCAACCCTGTTGCCCAGTGGTACCCTTTCCAGCCTTAAATGTTCCCAGTCTGTTACTAGTGGCTGGAAAGTCCAGTTGAGATATGCTTCCGCACAGATACGCTCTCTGTTTACTGGTTCTCCAAAAAGAGACCAGTTAACGTTTTACAGTTCCCAAGGGTTAACTCCAAACCAGCAATGAATTGGCATCTATCTTCATTGGCAGCTGTCACCTGTATGAACAGATGGGTACCTTGTGTGGGGATCCATCAGGGTCCTCGTTCTGTAAAGACACAAGCATAGCCTCTTCCCCAAGTTATTAACCTAAAAGGACCTTCCTAGTGGTGATTTTCCAAAGACTTTACCATTACCATAATGGGTTCTTTCCCTGGTGTCAGGTTGGAGCCTTCATGAGTTAGTGCAGAAAAATGCCTAATCACCTGGGGGACATTCATGCCCCTGTGTAAATCAGAACTGGATAATGTAAAAAATTTAAGACAAACAATGCTTTATTGATTCGTGCATTTGGGGTCTCCCCTATCATTCCACCTTTTTGTTTTACTAAAAGGGGGTTTTTTGGGTTGGGGGTTTTTTGCTTTTTTTGCCTTTTTTTTTTTTTTTCGTTTTGGTGTGCCCGATCTATCACTGCTTGACCTGTGTAATTAACATAACCACCCACTACTCCAGGCACCATTATTTCAGTAAGGTTAGTCTGATTTGAAGTCACTTGAACCTTTATAACATGTGGCATATCAGTGACTCCTNTATCGATTTGGTGTGCCCGATCTATCACTGCTTGACCTGTGTAATTAACATAACCACCCACTACTCCAGGCACCATTATTTCAGTAAGGTTAGTCTGATTTGAAGTCACTTGAACCTTTATAACATGTGGCATATCAGTGACTCCTACACACCATGTAACAGGTCAGAATAATGGGGGATTTAACAAATGTGCTGAGTATACTTGTCCATTACCCATGGTCATACATAGTAGAACAGATATTACAAAGATTTCTGTCATTGTCATTTTTTTATGCTGTTGAGTTCTGGGGTTTTATATGTTTCACTGGCAGCCAGTATGGTCCTGTCAATAGCTGTACACAGCCTTATCCTTGACCCCGTGTCAGCAACGGCACTGATCCTTTTCACTCGTTATCATGTAGGTCCTTATATAGAACCAGTGGTTTGGGCAAGGAGTCATTCATCATGTGGAGAAAATCCTTGCATCCCCTTTTTTTGTTTTATATATCTTTTAGATGACCCTACTTGAGCAGGTGATTTGGACTAGATCATATCTCCAACATATGCCAACCACAGGCTGCTGGGCCTGCCCTTTTTCTACTGGATGGCTCTCTGATAACAAGGGAAGCCATCCCTCACATCAAGGTCTGGCATGATGTGTCCCCACCACTCCACACCTACTGGGTTGCAGCCAACAGCAGAGCTAAAGGTTCTTCTTGGTGGCAAACACAGAGGCCAACCCAGTCTTACCCTTTACTATGGTAACAGGCATTTGGTCAACATCAGTCCTTGCAACTTGTTGTCAATACAGAGTTTCACCTGCTTCATCCAGTAACAAATCAACTACTATGGCAAAGCACACACAGATTTACATTAGCAGTATAACTACTTCAGGGTGCAGCAGCATGTTGAAGATGCTGAATGGCAGCAAGGGGCTAGCCAAAGAAATTTCTTACCAGTGGAGTTCTCCCAGCCTCTTAACTTGTTCCATTACCTGCTTTATAACTCTACTATCGTATTGGAATCTTTCTAGCTTTGCCTTAGCATTTTCTAGCAGCTGCTGCAATTTACATGCTCTAACATCTCCTTTGCAAGTGACAAATTCATACAATACAAGGTGTAGTTTCTTATTAACAACTGGCTAGTAAATACAGGTGGTTTTAGACACAAAATCACAGCCTCTAATGGTTTACAAGCACACATATTCAAGTTGTTACTTTTCATTTGCCCCCAAGTGATGTTTTGCAATTGTTTACTTTTCTCTTCCTCTATCTCATTCTTCTTGGGCTATTCATGGTCAACTCCTGCAGCTGAGGCATTGGGTTCTTCCACTCATCTGTCAAGCTCATGGCAAGGCTTGAGAAACTTTGCAGGCAGCCACCATGGACCTGTAAGTAGGAGGACACAAATACATCCCCTTCCCCAGGTTATCAGTTCTTGAGAAGTAGACAGGTTAAAGTGACTCCTTAAAGCAGAAGCATTCTGATGCAAAAGGAATGTAAAGCAGCTGCAGAAGTAAATTGCAAAATGTTAACAGTCAAGGAGTTTGCTGTGTCATTACCCATTTTTTTCCTTCTTTCTCTGCCACCCTGATACTGCTTGGGTGACAGCTGGTAAAGCTTGTGGTTGCACTGCCCCTCTCACTTTTTCAGTTAGCAGTTCTTGTTTCAACCGATCTGTTCCTCCAAATCTTGGATTTACCCCTACGTTACTTTAAACACACTAAGCAAGGCTCCTACCATGTACCCACTGTGTTGCAGGCACTCTTCAGGCTTTGTTTGTGGTGTCTCTACAAACTGCCCCGATTCTTCAGTAGATCGAGAGGTTTGGGGTTTGTTGCTTTTTTTTTTTTGTTTCTTCACTGCACAGCTCCGATGCCCATCCTGGCCGTTCCACTGGTGGAGCACTGGGGGCCGAATCGGAGGGCAGCTTCTTCTGAACATGGTTATCAAAATCTTATCAAATAACGGGGTTTTTTTCTTTTTCCAAAGCCTCTCACCCTGTTTTGCACAGCTACAAATACCAGCCTGCCCAGCAGCCACTTTAAATGCCTGCCTGCTCAGCAGCAGCCATAAATACCTGCCAGCAACTGCACTTTTGCATTAACCCTTTCTTGCCCGAAATGTAAATCCGCTACCCATTGAAAAACTTTTACAAAAACCTCACAACAAAAAATACACAGAACACCATCTGCCCTCAACACACACACACACATACACACACATATGCATGGGATCCCACAAGCACACTCCACACGACTACAATATTTAAAACACAAAATCCAGACAATCAGTACTCCCACTACACGGTCCCACATACAGAACATGGCACAAGGACCCTGTGAAGACAATCAGGAAACCAGCTCCAAGAAGCATCATCGCAGTGCAAGGTGGCAGGCTCAACTTCAGCAGGCGTCCCCACAGAGGCTCTGCCTCCCCCACATCACATGAGGCTTGGGCTTTTATACTGACCAAAATGCACACTCATTCCAACACAGGTGGCTAGCCTATGTTGGAAGAAGTGGCCAGCAGTATCTATAAAGGTCTCCAAGGGTTGATAGAAACATGAAAATACTTATATTTGCCAACTTCTAGTACATGACTATCACAGACAGACTGTATCAAATGAGTTGTATATGGGGTCCCAAGTCCACAGTCCGCCACATTCCGCCCAATACCCCTAATAAGAGCATACAAGAGACCTTCCCACCATGGGTCTTGACCTAGCGCATACACCACAGGAAAGCACACAACACATCTGCATCCCCCACCCATCTTGCTTCTCCCTTTACAGCTGCCCATTTATCATGAGGATCTAGGGGATATAAATCAGGCTCCTTTTCAGATCAATATGCCCCAGGTCAAAAGGACCATCCAGATCAGCATCAGAATTATCAGGCATCAGAACCTCAGGAGCAGTAACAGCAGACTGATGAATGTGTATAGGCTCCTTCTTGGGATCAATAGGGCCTGGGTCAAAATGATTGCATCCCCGTCCTGAGTCTTTGCAGCTGCAGCAGCAACTGGCGGGGGTTCAGGAGGGGTGCAGGGGGGGACACTGGGCTCCACAATCTCATTTTTTGACTTTAATGTCTCTAAAATAGTTCTCCAAATGACTAACAAATTTTTCACAGTGTCATTGCCTTTTGTAGCTCCATCCCACAGTTAACTCCTGCCCCACTCCACAAAGAGACCTCATATACAGTAGACTCCTCAATCACTGGACAATGCGTTTTCAACCATTTCAACATTAAATTTAAGTCTGTCTCTTTAAAGGTTGCTTCCTTCACCTTAAGAAGGACTGAAAACATCCATAAAATGGAGGCTTCTTCCTTAGTAATATTCCCCCCATAGTCCCGTTCCCGGCTGCTCACCTTTTCCAGGTGATTGCATGTCTGGACCTTTTCAGTGCTCCCCCACCAGCTTCCTCACCTCTCCCAGGTGATAGGTTCGTGTCTGGACAACTTCGGTGCTCCCCCACTGGACTGCTCTGAATTCAGCCAAGCTACGTCACCGACTCCGACGGATTAGACCCAGTTCCTCCTATTCAGGCGCCATTTGTGGCATATCAGGCACGACCTCCAGTTCTGATGAAATCTGAAATGGTTTATTTCACATCTCACATTCCTTTTATAGTCTACTAGGTGCTAAGCAGTAACTTTCCACTCTTTTATTCCCTTATCATCCCAATTTAGCAAAACTACTAGGGGTACAAATATTCACACTGTTTGGTCTGTCTTTGAGATGCACATCCTGCTTTATCTTGCAAACCGATCTTTACCTGTCATGGTTCTCTTTACAGTTCCCAAGGCTTAGGCCCTAGCAGGGCACTGACACCTGGTGTTTTCTTCACAGTTCCCAAGGCCTGAGCCTGTCCAGAACAACAGCACCTGGTATTTTCTTTGCTGTTCCCAACACTTCAGCCTGACCAGGACAATAACACCTGGATTCATTTCGTTAGCTATTTCTACCCATCACTCACAGGTACCCATGTCAGTTTCAGCTCTAAGCACATGCTCCATTGTCTGGGTGTCTTCATTGGCCTATCCATCCACCAGATCTGACNTTTTGCTGTTCCCAACACTTCAGCTGGACCAGGACAATAACACCTGGATTCATTTCGTTAGCTATTTCTCTCACTCACAGGTACCCATGTCAGTTTCAGCTCTAAGCACATGCTCCATTGTCTGGGTGTCTTCATTGGCCTATCCATCCACCAGATCTGACTGACAAGGACTTACTGATGCATGTTCACAAAAGTGAAGCACAAACGAAGGACTGAGCATAAAGTTGTTCTCCTAACAAAGCAAACTACCACTTTTGGGGGGAAAAGCATTGACATTTTTGTGCAGTTCTCACTTCCAATTAAAAAACAAAAACAAAAAACAAACACCACCACCACCCCAAAGAAAAAAACAACAAACAAACAAAGGCTTCAGCTTTGAATGTTTACTTACATTTTTTTACATCCACCCATTTGGTGCTTTCCTTGCCTACATGAAAACATGTAAAGTCCTTGTGCTTAACTTGCGAAGCTCCAGGATGCCCAGCTGGGAAATACTGTGTTCAACTATACAAAGAAAAGGAGATCCGCACCTGGGAGCTGTTTGTCTGAGACCCACCAGTGACAATAAAAACATTCTAAGGCAGGTAATTAATTATGGCTCATTCCCAAAGGCATCATTATCATATTCTAGAGCCCCTGAGTTACAGTTATCCCTTAATCACCTTTACTGTGGAAGATGAGGGGATCTTGTGTGGAATAAGCATTTTCTTTCAGTAACTTTTGGCTTTAGTTTAAAGCAATGAATGCTCAGATCACTGGTATTGAGCTGTTCATGAACAGACAGAAAGGCACAAGAGACGTTACAGTAATTAATATTCAGCAGGTTCTTGTAGAGTAACTGTAAATATGCAAAATTGCTCCACTTCATGGTTATATTAGAAGGCATGGGGGAGTGCAAATCCTTTGCTTTATATTGCTTTTGAGGGGATTTCTTTATTTTAAAATCAGTAATTCTGCTTCTCAAGCTTCAAGTTCAGCAACACATAGAGGATGCAGGACCTGCCACAGGTGCTGGCAACCAGTTGCCATGTCAGGTTAGGTCCTTCCCCTGGAGGGGTGCTGCTCTGCCCTGGAGGGCACACAGGGGGATGCTGGGGTGGGTACATGTCACCCCAAGGAAAAGCCAGCCACTGGAGACAGGGCAAAGCTGGTGAGGCTGGTGGGTCCAGTGTGGTCCTGCCTTGATAGTTGATGTGATCTCTCATCTAGGCATCTGCTGTGCTCCACATCACATGAGTCTCTAAAAGGCGCATCCTTTCCTTCCTGAGCACTAGTAATGCAGAAGTTACTGAAAGGCAAATGTGCTTTTAGTGACCAGTGGGAGCCATGGCTGTGTAATGCTGCAGCCAGCCACAGATGTGGTCTTTCTCTCAAGGTTTTAGTTCCCTCTCCCCACCTCATACATCTCAGTTATGCAGAATAAGCACAGTGGTGCCTTTTTCTGATGTCTCTATAAACTTCTGTATATTCAGCTATTTCCAGTCATGCTGTGAAATTGGAAAGAAGCTGTAAACCCCATATCCACTGTGGGCACAGGGAAGGAGAGTGGGACTGAGGAGGCCCAGCTCCATTGCTGTTCACTCTCATCTGCTTTGCACTGCTAGCTGTTCAGACACTGCAGCCTCAAATCCTCATGTACAACCCTGAACCCCTGTCAGAAGATAAAAATCATTGGCAGGATTTCTCTAGCAGGGACGGAGACAAACAATATCACCTCCACTTTGTGCTCTTAAATCCAACTGATTTCAAAAAATAACTAAGACTTTCCTCTACACGCTGCTTGTGCTAATGGAAGGCTCTAACTGACCTTGCAGTTTTTCTTGAGAAAGTCAACTGTTACACTTTGAGTGTTCCTGGAACATGCACGTGCTGTCTTTCTGGAAATCTGCAGATCTTGTTCCTACAGAATAGCACTACTACTGCAAAATCTGCAGAGCTGGGAAATAGCCATCGTGTCCTTCTCCCTCAAATCTAAAACATTTAATTTCTGCCCTGCATGGTTTTAGTTTCTTGACCAGCAAATATGTTTCTCTATGTCTTAAGATATAGTTTCAAGAACACAGTTAATGGGCAAAGCCTGAATTTGACAGTCAGACGCTGCAGTACAGTCTTTCTTTTCCAAAACTTCCTGTAATACCAAGGAAGGACATGACCCCAGCAACATTCAAAATATGCTCATACTGCAGACAGATGTGTCAATACTTTAGACAAGTAACTGATCAGATTTACAATGCTAATTCCAGTAATACGATTCCCCAAAGACCTACATCATCAAAGGAGAATGTTGTTCTCTTAAAATGCAGAAATAGAGCAAAATTAGAATCACAGAATAGTCTGGACTGCAGTGGACCTCTGCTGGTCATGCAGTCCAGTGTCCACCTGTCCTGGGTTTAGCAGTAGCAGTCATTTTTAATTCCACTTAGTAGCTGGTGCAGCTGTGTTTTGACTTTCAGTTGGGAACAAAACTGATAAGAGGAACGTTTTTAGTTACTGCTCAAATGTTTTACTCTGACCAAGAACTTTGTGAGCCTCATGCTCTGCCAAGGAGGAGGGGAGGCCGGAAAGAAGCAGAGACAGGACACCTGACCCAAATTGACCAAAGAGGTATTCCATACCATAGCATGTCATGCTCAGGATGTAGAACTGAGGACAGTTACCCAGAAGGGCTAGTGCTAGGGGGGGCGTGGGGGTGGGGGTGGGGTTGGAGGAGGTTTTCAGTCAGTGTTGAGTTGGGGTGGGGTGTCGTGAGTTATCTGTCAGTGGTTGGTGAGATGCTGAATTCTTTTCCCTTGTTATTTCCTTTATCATTATTATTATTGGTGGTAGCAGTAGTGATTTGTGTTATACCTTAGTTACTAAACTGTTCTTATCTCAACCTGTGGGAGTTGCATTCTTTTGATTCTCCTCCCCATCCCTCTGGAAGCAGGGGAGGGCAGGAAAGGGGGGTTGAGTGAACGAGCTGCGTGGCTGGGTTTAAACCACAAGACCACCCAAAGCAGAGACAACTTCAAAATAATATTAGGTGGCTCAGCGCTTTTAGAGTTTGGGTTTTTTTCAGTGAGTATCTCTTTTCTGTTTCTGACCCTGCAACTACTATACTATATCTTGCCTAACACTTCTGCAAGCATGGGAGCATGGCACAGGCCTCTGGACCTTAGCACTCCCTTCCATCCGTGGCATCTTCATTGGCACATCTCCAGAATTTCAGCTTCTCCTCTTCATCTCCATCCCTTTTCCTTCTCCCTCTTCACCCTTTCTGGGAATTCTGACAGCTTAAAACCCTGAGCAAGATACTGCCTGAAGCTGGGGTAAGTAGGGAGTAGCACTAGAAAGCCACCACAGCCAAAAATAAAATTAAGGAGGAAAAGTGTAACTGAGGAGAATTATTAACACTGTCCCATGCCAGTTTGAATGATGGATTGAAATCTCTGAAGAAAAGTTACAGGGAGCAGTAATCCATGCAGCATACTGGGGAGTAGTGCTTGCACCGAGACCATTAGCTGGGTCTGGGGCCATGAAGTCCCTAGATCCAACTGGACCATCCCAGGGCCAGACAGCAGTATCCCGGAGCCAGCGGCGGGTGTGGACAATGCCCCCATGCTGCCCGCTTTTCACCAGCGGCACTGAGAAGCCCCTCTGGCAGTCCGCAGTGCTCACGGAGCCCGCTAGACGGTGCTGCCTTAACAGCTTGTCCTGGGTTCAGTAATAGCAGTCAATTTTTCTCCTTCTTAGTAGATGGTGCAGCTGTGTTTTGACTCAACCTGGGAACAACACTGATAACAAGAATGTTTTTAGTTACTGCTCGAATGTTTTGTTCTGACCAAGGACTTTGTGAGCCTCATGCTCTGCCAGGGGAGGAGGGGAGGCCAGGGGGAAGCAGGGACAGGACACCTGACCCAAACTAGCCAAAGAGGTATTCCATACCATAGCACGTCATGCCCAGGAGGTAACTGGGAGTGATCCGGAAGGGCTAGTTCTCTCTGGGGTGTTGGAGGAGGGATTTGGTTGGTGGTTGGTGAGGTGTCGTGAGTTATCTGTCGGTGGTTGGTGAGATGCTGTATTCTTTTCCCTTGTTATTTCCTTTCTCGTTATTATTATTGGTGGTAGCAGTAGTGATTTGTGTTATACCTTAGTTACTGAACTGTTATTATCTCAACCTGTGGGAGTTGCATTCTTTTGATTCTCCTCCCCATCCCTCTGGGAGCAGGGGAGGGCAAGAAAGGGGGGTTGAGTGAGTGAACAAGATGCGTGGCTGGGTTTAAACCACAACACAGCTGAAAAAGCAGCCTGAACCACCCTGTTAGAGGGCAAACCCGCTTTTCCTGTGCTGTGCCCTGCCCAAGAGACCTGCCACTGAGCAGTGGGACCTGCGCCCGGGCTGCAGGAAGACCCACCTAGCCACCCTTTTACCCAGAGATGTCCACCCGAGCACCCACCCGTGAGCTCTGCCTGGGGCGAGCGAACAGGAGCGCGCGGGTCGGTTTGCGTGGGGCGGTGAGAGCTCGGCTCGTGACCAGGGCCCGGCCTGGGAGCTCTGCTCTGGCTGCCCCGGCGGTGGCAGCGTCGGCACCAGGCGGAGCCGAGGAGAGGGGAGGCTGCAGCGCAGAGCTCGGGGTGCAGAGAGTGCCTGCGCTGGGCTGGTGAGGGAACGGTGCGCAATGGGCAGGGCTGCACTCGGTGCTCACTGGTGCAGGTCCTCCTGCAGCAGGGGCTGAGCTGCGGGACGCTGTCAATAGGGTAAGAGATGTCAGGGGAGCTGAGAGGAAGCAGGAATGCTTGCTCCAGGCACAAACTGTGCAGGGGCTTCAAGCGTCCCCTGTAGCTCATGCAGAGAAGAAGGAAGCAGCTAATCCAGGAAGCTGGGAAACAGCAACAAAAAAAAAGTTAGGGTTGGGAAGAACCATAAGATCATCGAGTTCCAACCCCCCTGCCATAAGCAGGGACACCACACACTGAACCATGTCACCCAAGGCTTTGTCCAACCTGGCCTTAAACATTGCCAGGGATGGCGCACTCACAACTTCCTTGGGCAACCCATTCCNAAGCAAGGGGGCTTCCTCCTAAATCTGTTGTCCCCACCTGGATCCACTTTGCTGTCCTGCAGGGGGACGGGTTCAAACTTAAATAGGGGAAGTTTAGATTGAATATATGGAAGAAATTCTTTACTGTAAGGGTAGTGAGGCACTGGAATGGGTTGCCCAGGGGGGTTGTGAGTGCTCCATCCCTGGCAGTGTTCAAGGCCAGGTTGGACAGAGCCCTGGGTGGCATGATTTAGTGTGAGGTGTCCCTGCCCATGGCAGGGGGGTTGGAACTTGGTGATCTTAAGGTCCTTTCCAACCCTAACTATTCTATGATTCTATGTATCTTTCACACAAAGCTTAACCAAATTACACTAAATCTGTATGCTTTTAGGTTGTGTAAAGGTCCTTTCTTGCATTTTATAAGCATGCAATTCAAAGAAATAACTGCTCTGTACCACACACCTATCCCAGTTACAGTGACATACCCTGTTGTTCAAAGTTTGTGAGCTCAGAAACCATAAATAAGAGATGACCTCATCATCAGGCCTCAAAACTGCTTTTCAGGGAAACTGTTTGGCAAATTGGGTCACCCTCACTAATAGTCTGGCAATGACCAATGCTGTGCTGTTTCAAAGGAAGCGTTCACCACAAGCAGTTCAGCCAATGCTACTGGCACATCCAAATGGAAGATCAGCGCTCAAGGTTTTGTCTAAAATAAATCTTTTCTGCACTTTAATGGAATTCAATTAACAAACCAAATTAATTAAACCAGTGCAAATCCCTGAGCAGGCCATCTTAATCTCCTGTGCCTTAAGGCTCTTTACAGACAGTTTTATGCTGCACTGACCATTTGTGTATGGCTTCTTTATATCAGTGTAACTCATCTGGGGAGACACCTCATTATATCACACCAGGGGATGCCCTGATTTAGCTAGAGTGATTTCCAAATGAAAAAAATGCAAATATTGTGTGTGAGGATTCAAACAACTACCCAATTGATTTAAGCTAAACTAGGTTTAGATAAAGTTAAAATGTTCCTACACTATTGTATTAGTCTTAAATCAGTGTACATGATTTCACTTTCTCCAGCTGAGAAACAAATGGCCTCAGTAGTGAACTGAAGGACAAGATATGTGTAGCTCTAAGCTACCATGAGTAGGCTCTGAACACAGCTAACACATTAGTGTTAGCTTAGTGTCAGCACAAACATATGAGAACAAGGTGACTTCTGCATGTCTCCTTATTTGAAATCATTCACATACTCACCTGAAGCCATTTGTAGTTCATTGCTGAAAGGCATTATCATGAAGCAGCAGAACCTCTTCCCTTCCTGGCAGCATCCCTCCACCATCATGTGCTTTAATGAATTCAGCAGGGCAACAAGCTAAATGTGTCTGAATAGTGTTGGCACCAAAGCTATCACTGCATGCCCCAATGATAGACACCACCCAGAGAGAGGCCTGCCTACAGTGAAGGGCTGCATAGCTGTGTTGCTTCTAGAGAAACTGAAAACTACATAAAATCAGTGTCTACGAAACAGTTTGTTGACTACTTTTGCCTCGTGTACCAGAGATAAGGCCTTTGCTCCTGGCTCTGCCACTAGCTCTTCGTGTGGCCCTAACCCCAAACTGTGACTTGGCTCATTTTCTGCCTTTGTATCTCTCCTGTACGTGGAAGTTACAGGCTTTGTGGGGTAGGAACCAACTCTTCATCTTCAGAGGTTTTCAAGCTGCAACTGAGCCCCCTGGTCTGACCTCAGAGTTGGCCATGCTGGGAGCAGGAGGTTAGACCAGAAGCCTCCTCAGATCCCTTCCAGCCTGAGTTATCCTGTGGTGCTGGATTCACAGCAAATACCACATGGAGTCAGTGTAGGGTTGGGAGAAAGGGGATTGAAAAAGGCTTCAAAGAACAAATATTTTTTGGTTGTCAGATCATCTTTACTACAAAAATACCTTCTGCATTCTTATATATACGGAATTCAACAAAAATTAAATGGGAAAGTTTACCAGCAAGGTGTTTATCTCATGGGATGTTGGGGAGCAATAGTAAATGAACAATAGAATCTGTCTTCTGGGATTTCAGGCCAAAACTTTCAACATTCTCAGTTTAAGTTTAAACTTGTCTGTACAAAGACAGAAAAATAAAACTACAGCTACTTCAGCTAAGTGCAGGTTAGGCCATGAAAGTTTGAAACAAGACCAATATAAATTAGACCATCATGGAGGTCTGAGGTCATCTCCTGTATACAGCCTCCTCCTTAACACAATTCATTTCCCCTGAAGTCGCAGAAGAATAGTACCAGTAACCATGGCGACACTGAAATATAAGTATCTTTTTTAGCTCCACAATGTAGGCTGCACAAAAGAAGAGAACACATTTTGAAAGTTTTCGTCACAACCTACTTCAATTTTCATGGATTTATTTTAATAACAAAACATGTATCTGCACGGGTTTTTTAATTGTTCTTGAAATTTTCATTGAGAGATGATTGGTTTTCATTCATCATAGCATGCAGTGAGGAAGTCAGTGGAGCCTGAGCTCTTCTGCCTCTCACTGCAGCCTCCTCAGCACCAAGGGCATAACTTGGGTCCCCTGCCCTCACCTTTTCTGAATCCAAAGCAGAGTTTGAAACCCCTGTTTCAACCTGTGGAAGTGGCCCAAACAGTATTTCTGGGCACCTCACCACCAGCCAGCCCAAGAAGTCCCAAATGCCCAAATCAGTGGCTTCCTACCGCTCCTCCTGCAGCTGGAGGACAGACTGGGTCCATGCATGAGCACTTATCCTGTGAGCCCTGAGGTATCAGGATGTGGCTGATCAGTACACCACGTTCCTACAGCACCTGGGGCATGACTAGCACTGACCAGCGCAATGCTCACCCAAGAGGAATCCTCACAGAGGGATGCTCTTTACAACAGCCTCTAAACCTCATGTATAGCAGCATGTTGAAGACCCTTGAGAGACACCAGGGCCTAGGTAGTCTTCATTCAAACGGGCAGAGGCCACCAGAGAAGGTTGCAGCACAGACTTCTGTCTCAAACAGAGCTGCAGAGGTGTTGATCTCTACAGCTCCAGAGGCTGTCCTGCAGGGTGCTTTCCTGTCCTGAGATATGGGACATATCAGTGCATACTTGTTACTGTGATCCCCAGCCAGGTCAGCTTTCAGTATTATTGTATTTGTCTTCAGCAGCTCAAATTTATCAGCAGTCCTGGCTTACCGGGGAGGTGCTGGTTGACTGGAAATTAGCAAATGTGATGCCCATCTACAAGAAGGGCCAGAAAGAGGCTCTGGGGAACTACAGATCTGTCAGCCTGACCTCATTGTCAGGAAGGGTTATAGATCAGATCATCTTGAGTGCCATAACTGGCATGTACAGGACAACCAAGTGATCAGGCCCAGTCAGCATGGGTTTATGAAAGGCAGGTCCTGCTTAACAAACCTGATCTTCTAGGACAAGGTGACCCACTTGGTGGATGAGGGAAAGGCTGTGGATGTTGTCTACCTAGAGTTCAGTCAAGCTTTTGACACCATTTCCCACAACATTCTTCTGGAGAAACTGGCTGCTCATGTTTTGGATGGGCATATGCTTCACAGAGTTAAAAACTGGCTGGGTAGCCAGGCCCAAAGAGTGGTGGTGAATGTAGTTAAATACAGTTGGCGNTTCCTGTGCTCTGCCCAAGAGACCCGCCACTGAGCAGTGGGACCTGCGCCCGGGTTGCAGGAAGACCCACCTAGCCACCCTTTTACCCGGAGATGTCCACCCGAGCACCCACCCGTGAGCTCTGCCTGGGGCAGGCACCAGTGCAGAAAGGCCATGGGGTCCTGGGGTGCCTGCAGCAGCAATGCTGGCACAGGGGTGCATCCGTGTGTACGTCTTCTTGCAGAGTGTCGAAAAAAAAGAAACCCAAAAAAGAACCAGATGGACAAAATTTCCAAGGAAGGGATGATGTATTTCCTCACCCGACATGCCACGGCCACAAGCACACCCCAACCCCAAGCCAACAGTGCATAAGCCCCTTGCAGGTGCAGAACTCAGCCCTGTGTACAGCCCAGCCCTTGACCCAGAGGAGGTCAGCACCAGTGGTCGGAGGAGGTACCTGACTTGTCCAGCTCCTACACTCCTCTTGGCATCTCTCCCTCAGCTGGCAAAATGAAGGGCTCTCCCTCCTCAGGGTCTGACTCTGAGACTGAGGGTAGGGAAAGGATTTCACATCATCTTGGCGGCACCTCAGAGCTGCAGGCACATGAAACATGGTTATCAGCCATTTCATGGCAGGTATTTACCACTTTGCACCAAACAGGCATTTCAAGATGGAACACAACCTTGCCCCTGATGAAAGCCCTCTGCTCCCTTCTCACCGAGCCAGGCTGTTTGAAGGGGCTGTGTTTCCTGGGGTGTTTCAACTCTCTCCATGGAACCAGGGGATGCATTGTCCTGGAAAAAGGTCACACAGTGAGCTTTGCCATCGAATTCCTGAGGTGAGCAGCTCCAGAGAGGACGCCTTCAACCCCGGAGCGGGGGAAGCTCAGCGTCCGGGAGCCTCAC
>NDXB01008807.1:2974-15076 GCA_002631895.1 Agapornis roseicollis
GAGGGGGGGGGGGGGGGGGCAAAAGGGGGGGAAGGGCTGTGGATGGATGCATTTGCTGCATATATTAAGCCATGGTTTCTGTATGTGTGGTAATCCTTCCTTGCTATCAAGGGTTTAAACATTTGCTGTGTACAAATATTTACAGTAGGCAAAACCAAAAGAACTTCCTTTTACAAATGGTTTTAGATGCTTCCCATTTTGAACTTGTAGCACAGCTTCCACATCACAGAAGGTTGCACAAGGCTGCAGGCTATTTAAGAGAATGTCTGTGTGTTTGTTTGTTAAATTTCAGTGCTAGAAACTTTCATTTACTATATCTATCTTAAATTCATCAGAGGCAGAAGACCAGCCTAGTAATAAGCACACCCTCATTAGTGGCAGGTGTGGGGAAGAGTTCCCATAGCTTTACCCTTGGCAAGTAAGCAAGAGAGTAAAAGAAAGCAGCAGCATACTTCCCATTCATAGATTCAGTGAAACAAGCTGGGAATGTTCAGATCAAGACAAAAAAAAGAGAGAAATGCTTTTGCTATGGACTCTGGTGGAGTTTACATGGGGACAGTGCTCCACAGAGACAAGGCTGCGGTACCCCTGTGTGTGACAGAGCTTGAGGTGTCAGGGGGAAATTGCAGGCGAAATTTTGAGCTCCTCCATGATTAGCTGGTGAATTGATATTTGGATTTAAGTACCATTTCATTCTGATCTTTCAAAAGCTTGTAAGTGGTTTTCTTCCACTCTACTTCACAAGGATCGCCTATGGAATTATGTATAGTGGGCATGCATTTACGTAAAGCCTCTTTTCTATCCTTTTCTCTACTATTCACATGCCCGTACAGTATTTTAGTTCTTTTGCAAAGCCACAGAACCATCAGGTTTTGCCTGAAGATGGCAAGAGCTGAACTTAATTGAAATTTCTGCCTTCTCATCAAGCCAATCAGTTTATATGGGTGTTCATCTGTACCTCATTTTGCCTTGACCTGGCTGGTCCAAAGCTAAGTATGTTGGTTTGTTTATCCACTTTTTGGATAACTAACTTTGGGGAATCTGCATTTTCAACTCAATTATTAGGTATATCACCTACAATCACTAGTGAAGAAAGGAGCTGCTTTTTCTTTTTTTGTTCCATTAAATATTACTCAGATTTTGGGAGAAAAGAGGTGGTCTGGAAAAGACAAAAAGCAGGAGTATTACACAAGTTTATGATATGAAGAAGTTGGGCAACTGAAATTACCAGAAGGGAAGTCGACCTCTGCCAAGGTACCCCTATTGTGTAAAGTATAACTGTAACAGAAGTTAAACTACTCCAAATTCATGTTCTTTGTCTGCATGTATTCAAAACTGACTGAATGTGTAATCAGGTTTAAGCTGATATAGCTTGTTAGTTCAGTTAGTTTCACAACAGTTTAAAAATGCAAAGATTTTGCATTTTCTTACTGTTTTCCTGGCTTTAAAGTGAAATTAGCATCAGCAAAACCAAGTGTTAATTCCTTAGAAAATTTTCATTATGACAGTGGAAATTACTAAAAAATAGCTCAAAATAAGTAGCATTAAAGCCTGTTCAAACAGTTCTCTGGGTCTGTTCTTTTTGTCCCCCAGATCAGTATGAATAGACAAAAACCATCATGTTTTTTTCCTGAAATACTCATTTCTGGGAGGGGAGCATAGGAAAGAGGACTAACAAATCTTTCCTGTAGTGTGCATTAAAAGACAAGTGAGACAATTTTAAGATCCTGGGCTAACAAATTCAGATGTAATTCTTTATGTCATTCCTACCTGATTTTTCAAAACCTATGATCGTCCCATGAATGTGAGCCAATGACACAACAAAGCACTGGGAAGCATAATGATGTCAAGTTTACCACTGCGGGGCATCATTTCTCATTCGCTGCTTAAGAACCATCTGTCATTAAAAAATTTGGAACTCAGCAGCAATAACCTAGGACTTATTTTCTACCTCTTAATAAGGAAATTGAAGCTGATAGTTCTAATATGAGCCAGTAGGGAGACTTTCCTTGTGTTCTATTGACTTTCCTTCTTTAACTCTTGGTCCCTGTCAGGACCTATCGGGTTTACTTGCTCCATTCTTAATCTCATCAGCTTCATTTCCTCTGCCTCGACTTCCAAAGGAACACCAAGTGCTGCAGATAAAATGATGAAGGTGTAAAAGCTCCTGCCCAGAAGCTAAATCAGAATCAGACGTCAACACAGGTCAGGCTCAGTCTCTGGCAGGATGGCAGGATCATTGTTTTTAATGCAATTTACTAATTAAAAATGAGTACCAGATTACGGAAAGTCTGGAATGAAGCGGCTTACTAAAACAGTGTTTAGCTTCTTGAACTGTCTGCATCAGAGTCTGCTTTTCATTAAGCTTTAATTCACTTGAATATCGCTTGGCAACTATCAAATAGTCTTTTGAAAAGAGCAGAGGCAGTTCTGGTGCAGAACCATCCTCCGTGTTTAGGCTGCAGCCACTTCGACTGCAGATGTAAATCCATAGCAGGGCTGCGGCAGGCACATTTTATTCAGCAGATGTACTGTAAACGCATTACAGCAGATTAGCTGGATTTCTTCCTTTAAATGTACACTGCGAGGTCCAGCTTACGAGCCAGCTCTTTCTTACCGGCCCATATAACCTTCCAAAGCCCGGCTCGGCGTCCTCCTTCAGCGGCTATTTCTGTAGCGGATCGGACGAGCGACAACGCCGTGATGAATTTTAATGCTTCCACGGGGGAATCCCTCCCGCCTCCTCTTTCTGTATGAGTTCCACGAGGAAAGACCCAGAACACAGCAAGGAGGAGGAGGGGGACGGTGTAACCGCGGTACAGGGGAGAGCGGGCAGTGAGAGCCGCCAAAAGACAGGGTCCTGCCGCCGGCGGAGTGCAATTAGGAAAGGTGGCGAGGACGATTCCGAGGCGGGCAGAGGGGCGGCTGGGGAGAGCGGCGCGATGGGGGAGGAAGAAGGATGACTTGGGGCGTATTTCGCTGCCTGACCCCTGCACGTCAGCAGCGGCAGCCGCCGGAGCGCCGCGGTCCCGCCGCCTGCCGTGGACACATGCAGCCTTCGGCAGTCCCTGGGACCGGCAGCGACGGGAACAACGCCGAGGTCATCCCACTGACACCGGGACTAGGCGAGAGGCAGAGCCTGCGGCCCGGGCTCTAGACCAATTCGCCATCCGCAAGCAGCGGCCCGAGAGGAGGAGCCCCGGCCGGGCGCTGGGCCCCGGGTCCTAAGCCAGTCGCCGGCACAGCCGCCGCTCCCACCGGCTCGCCCATGGATAAGGCGGGCTCGCTGCACACCTCGGTACCCACACCGCCTCCTCGGCTCTACCTGCCTCGCAACTTCAGCTGCAGCGCCTGCCTCTATGGCAGCCTGGCCGAGCAGTGCAGGCCGGGCTGCAGCCCCGACGGCGACGCTGTGCCTCCGCCCGTGGTGCGGGAAGCGGCGGGCGAGAAGCCGAAGACACAGCCCCGCGGCCGGGAGCCCGCGCTTCCCGCCGTGCCGCCCAGCCCCACGCAGCGCCGCCGCGCCAAGTCATTGCCCACGCCCGGCGACCGCAGCCTGCGCCCGGCGCTGCAGCAGAGCCCGTCCCGCCGCAAGACGGTGCGATTCGCAGACTCCCTCGGCCTGGAGCTCACCTCCGTGCGCCACTTCTGCGAGGCCGACCTGCCGCAGGTGCCGCTGCCCGCGCCGCCGCCGCCGCGCAACGCAGACCTCTTCAAGACGAGGAAGCCACCGGCTCTGGGCGACTTGGAGCCGGTGCTGTTCGGGCCGCCGCCGCCGCTACTGGAACCGCTCTTCCCGCCGCAGCCCGGCTCAAGCCCCGGCTTCACGGAGCGGGTGCGGCAGCACAAGGTGAGGTTGGAGTGGGTGCGGGCCGAGTCCGCGGGGCTGCGCGGCGCCGTGCGCGTCCTCAACCTCGCCTACGAGAAGGCCGTGACGGTGCGCTACACGCTCAACAGCTGGGCCAGCTGCGCCGAGGTGCCCGCTGCCTACCAGGCACCCGGCCCGGCGGACGGCATCACAGACCGCTTCACCTTCCTCCTGCACCTGGGCGCTGCCGCCGCCGCCGCCGAGGCCGTGCTGGAGTTCGCCGTCCGCTACCGCGTCGCCGGCGCTGAGTATTGGGACAACAACGAGGGCAAGAACTACCGGCTGCGGGGCCGGCAGCGCGGCCCGCCCGCAACTGGCCCTCCGCAGGACCCTGACAGCTCCGCCTGGATCCACTTCATCTGAGGCGCGGAGGGAGCGCGCAGCCGCGGGGGGCCGGCTGGCCGGTCTCGCGGAGGGCTGAGGCACGGCGGGTTCCGCTGATGGGAAAACTGGAGGCGCTGAGCGCCTCTCCGCGCTGGCCGGCTCTCTGCCCACCCGGGATCCGCGGCCCAGAGCAGGCCCCGCTTTCAGCCGCTTCTCTGTAAGTCTCCGGGAGGTACCTTCCTGAATTCCGTTTACAGACGGGTAATTTATATCCTCTATCCTGCCAGCAATGCCGAGGGGATGAATGCCCGAGGGGGTGCCCTCCGGGCTTGCCGCAGCGGCTCCAGGCGGGAGCCGGTTTCCTCCATGGTCTCCCGATGCGCCGCGGCTCTCTCCAGAGAGGGGAGAAAAGGCAGGGAGGGCCGCAGGGCACTGGCAGAATTCCCTGGTCAGGACCAGGATCCGCGGGTGCAGACACACGCTGCCGGTCAGCACCGGTTGCAGACCCCTCAGCGGGGTCAGGCTGTGTAACGCGCAGAGCAGTGTCAGAGGGCATCGCCCAGCCGCTTTCCTTCCCTAATCCTGCTTAAGCAAAGCCCGGCTCCGGCAAGCGGCTGGATCCGTGTTAAAAGCCTCCCTGACCCACCTGTGTGGGGTGGGCCTGATGGGGCAGGGTTAAGTGTCACAATGCAGTTTTGAACCCAAAGACACATGAATACGGATGCCCCCAGGTCTAGCTGTGTTACATCATTCTGTAAAAGCGATTGATGAGGTTAATTACGTTTTTACTTTTTTTCTTATTGTGAACCCTGTTTCATGCGTTTAAACTTACTTAGGAAAGCATAGTAACATCACTGACTGAAATACAACACACTAAGGGATTTTAAAAAGCAAGTGTTCTGTTTTAAAATTTACATGGTATGTTGTCATAAAGGTTTGTCAGGATATGTTTGTTTCAGTAAGATCAATTCCGTGAAGATGCTTGAGCTCAGGTCAGTGGGAAGGGTGTGGAATTGCACCAAAGGAACTAGAGATTGCAAGAGCTGAAGTCGTAATTCCAGTCTACATCCCAAGAATTCCCATTCTATTACTGTTAACAGTTTAGTTAAATTTCTTGTGCCACGGCATCAGTGTAGGAGCCTACTTTCTGAAAAACAAATGCTTCAAATGTTTCATAGTAATTTTAGTAAGTTGCAGATTTCACAAAACTGCCTAAATTTAGTCATTCAATGGAGGAAAGCCATAGCTTGCCATATAAAAAATGTGTCAATAAATATTACAGAGCATGCTGACTTCTGCCTTCAAAGGTATATTTTAAATTAGCATTTCATTAGCAGTAAACAGTATTTTCCCTTTTAAACTTGCTTTTTCAGGAGTTTAGCTGAATGCAGCTTGTGCTGCTGCCAAATCTGAGTGCATGTTTTTGCAGCAGAGGGACATCTACAAATGCAACATCTGAGAGTGGTAAAACCAATGTCAGTGTGATCTTCTGATTATGAAGGCTGTCAGATGTCTTTAAAGTCTTGGATCTTTTGTAGATTGTTTAGGAATTAAATGTGGTTTTTAACTGCATTTTTGTGTTCTGTAAAGGGTTATGTGTTCCAGACATCTTGAGTAATGTCATGTTCTCATAGAACCTTTTGACTTCAGTGGGAATTGAGAAGCACTTTTGTCTCCTGGGGGTCTGGTTTAGTCAGAATAATTACCCTAATAAATTCCAGGGGGAAAAAAAGGTCTGGAAACTTGATGGGAAAAGAGTGTTTCATTTAATGTTTCTAAGTTATGATTTAATAGAAATAATAGCAAAATTGTGGTATTATTAATTTGGTTTTAAATCCCCAATCAGTTTTCTAATCCCAGCTTTTTTAATAGAAAGAGAATATAAACCAAATGTACAGTAAACATCTACTGAGTATTTAATAGGTTAGAATATTACAGCCCTGCTCTTATAATAAAGTAATCCTATATATTGCTAGTACACATTTATAAAGCTAAAATTGCAGAACTAGGGTTTAAAAATGTTCATGATTAAAGCATATTAAGTGGTGTATTTGATGAAGAAACCCAAGTGCTTTTAGTTAAACCTATTTTTTTTTTACAAGAGCCTTAATACTGGAGAGAAGGAAAGAGACTTGTCTCCATTTGAAAGCACTTGGAAATCTGGTGGAAATAGAGCAGAGCGTCTTTTTATTTAGTGTTGTAGCTTTCCAAAACATGTTTTGCTTGGCCTTTTTACCTCAAAAGTGAACCAACAACTGTTATGCAAATTGATGAAAGCACTTGGAGAAATGAATAGTTTCTATGCATTTTAAATTAAGATTTAATAAGATGTCTTTTCTACTGTTCTAATGGCTTTAGAAATACAAATGGTGCTAAAACCATTTTTAACAGTAACTCTAATTCTAGAACTTCAAAATTATCTTCCAGTGGATGGCAGTTGTCATTGTCAGTTTGATTTGTATGTAAGCATTTAAAAATCTCTGTATAGCAGCTGTGGCTTAAACTCTTTGAATCTGGAGTACCTACATGGATATACATGCATCAAATACATTAGCAAGTTGTTGAGTTACCCTGCTTTTTATCATGGTTTAGGTGAAACTAATATTGGTCTCTGTTGAAATGTTCTAGGCAGAACTGAGCTATGGCGTTGTAATTCTGTTCAGGGATTGTTGCTCTGTAATTTATTCCCCCCTTTGTCATACATGGGTCTGAATATTAACTATTTTGAGGATGCAGAGTACCTGAGCAGCATTTTGCAAAACAGGGTCTCAAGCAGTTAAGCCTATCTTCATCACTAAATTTTGTGAGTAATGATATGGCTTTGAACATGATCACAGTCAATATGTGCAAGTCCATTAAAAGACATGGCCTCCTAGAAGCATTTATAAACACCTGCTTTTTGAAGTCTGGAAAGGTAAGGTGGTACCTGGTCAGCTTTGACTAGAGAATGTTATTGATGAAGTCTGTGGAAGGAGTTTGCAGTGTTTTAATAGAAGTTTATCAGGTATGTGTCAAAGCTGCACTACTTTGATTAGGTATTTTTCACTTCTATCATATTAATCTATTTCCATATGAGATTTATTCAGATTTCCAAAAACTTATTCAGTGTTCAGTTGCAATGACCCTGATTCTTTTTTCCGCTGGCGGAATGCATGTACTGTGTCCAGTCCTTTAGCCTTCAACGTGATGTTATCTATGTCTGGCTTGCTAGAAGCATTGTGATCAGTGGAGATGAAATAAGAATTCAAAAGAATAATTATATAATATTTGCATAAATGATGACTCTGAGGAGAAAAACCTGGAGAGAATAGTTTTCAAGTTGGCGAACAACAATCATTTTACTAGGAGCTGGAGCAAACCAATGCTTTAGTATCACATTTCTAAAGAATATAGTTCCACAAAATGCACTGTCACAGGCAAAGCAAAATATGTGAAAATTTTCAGGCCAACCTTTTTCTGGAGAATATGTCAGCTCTTTGTATTTTTATATGCATGAATAGAGCCTGTGCCACCTTCCTTTCCAAGTGATACTAGAATGGTTTAAGCAAGAAAATAATCCTTAGGTCGTGTACTTCACTTTTAAGTGAGTTATTCATTGCTTATGTCTCTGCAGATGTAAAAATGTGTCTGTCATTAAGTGTGCAAAGTTGTAGCTCTATGAGATGTGCCACAGTGTTTTATGTGCACTATAAAGATACTTTATACAGTGGGTCAAATTGTAGTGTATGTCTGATATACATTGATGTTTGCTGCTTCACACCAAAACTGGTAGATATTTTGCATGGGATTCTATGCCTTTCATGGCAGTATTTTTGAATTTTACCTATATTGTTAGAAATCCTAAAAGGAATCAGAACGATTAACTGACTGTAAATGGAATTTCAGCTAGCTAAGCATATTATTATTTATTAGCATAAAATCAGTAATTGAAACTGATGCACTCATTTTCAATAAATGGACATACTTTCAGGTAAAATATATTTTTCTCATTTTACCATTAGCAGGTAACTTTTTGATGCGGATATGTGTGCCTCAGTAAACAAGAAAATCAGTGCACACTTTTTGTTGTTTCAGCATATGTGAACGGAAAATATATCACTGGAATGAACAAATGTCTGTTCATGTGTACACATGGTCTCTTTACAGAGACATGAAATGCTTTTCCATAGCATCAACAGGCAAACATCCTCTAATCTTATATTTTAATGTAACCTACAGAAATACTTAGAACCTGCTTTTTAACATAATATCAAATATATATTGAAATTTTTATGTGCCTTTCAACATTTCCTAGGAAGAAATCTCATGGGTTCCCTAGTTCTCTCTCCAAAAGTCCAATAATGTTTTTGTCATTAAAATGAAATTTGTACTAAAAATATAATAATCTATTCTAATTCATGATGAGTTTTCAGCTGTGCCAGAAATCCTGTATCTGTAACAGCCAGAAGGATTTGCTAATATTTTCCTATCTTACAGTGAAAGAAATTACAGTCAGAAATCTGTCTTCCTGATACACCTCTACAGTTATGTACTTAAGTATAAAACCCAAAAACTGTGACTATAGTTAATATAACAAAATATATTTATTGTATATATTAACCTCTTACACAGATATTATGAATATATATTCTATCTGAAATCAGAAGTTCTAGTTTTTTATGAACTCTATTTGTGAAGACATGGACTGTTCATCTTTTACTGCTATCTATCTGATGCTGCATAGTGCGTACCATAAAAACTTTTGGATGGATTTAATCTGTCTGCACGGTTTATAACATGAGATAAAAGTGCTCACTGTAAGGAATATCTGAAGAAAATGGCTTTTACCTTCCAGTTATACTGCATGGCTTTTTTAGCAAATCTTCATAAACTGATTCTGTTTCCTGTATGCACTTCATGTGTACCTATTCTGACTACATGAAAGGATTCCTTACTGAAATGAAAATATTTTTGAGCACTGAAATTAAGGTTTTTCAAACAAGTAGCTTAAGGTAGGGAGTAAATACAGACATTTGTGCTGTAAAATACAGCACCCTAGCCTTATGCAGAACTGATCAGTGTTTTTCTAAAATGGAAGATGGTGACATATCTAAAATGAAACATGTTCAGGGAAACATACCTGTGTCAATAGGAAGGTTTTCTCAGGTTCAGCTTATATGAGAGAATTGTCCTCAAATAGTTAAGTGGTCAGAGTACTTCCTAAATCAGTGTATGGACTTGAATGTATGTCTTCCATGATCAAAATGAATACTATGAGCTATAAAACCACGGGTTATTTGTTTATCCAATTTATGAATACACCTTTTAAATTATTCTATAGAGAGGATTTTTGACCCTGGATTTCATACATATTGTGTGTGAATATCCACCTCATTCAGCTATCCTGGGTTCTGTTTGAGCTTTCTGTTACTGAGAAAGGTCTGATTTTATTTTTATGTGACATAGGAAGATAATTTTACATTACATTTTTAAGGGGATAAGGCAGGAAGACCATTTTCCTTGCAATTTTAGTTTTTTAATATTAACAGCAGCATGCAGAATAAAAATGTGCTTGAAATAATATACACTAGCAATTCCAAAGAATATAGCTAAGAAAAATGGCAAATGTGAGATGTGCTTTAATAAAATGTATGTGCTTTGATTTAGTAAGGCAGGGAGAAACTCCTGGTCTTCAGCGCAAGTGTATTAATGCTGGGGATTTCTTTCTATGCAATATTACGGTGCACCTGGTTTTTTTAGAAATTAACTTGATTGGTATAGTTGATGTATTGGTGTGTTGTCTGTAAAATAATTCTGTTTAAAGTGTCATTAAGGAAACTGTATGTCTCCAATAGTGTTATATTGTTAGGCTCTTTCTTGTCCAATCTGACTTCACTAGATCATAATCATAGTCCTTTGAATGACAGTAAGAAGACAATATTTCATAAAATTGGGTAATGAAGTCTCACACATTATAATTCACTCTTTATCACCTCTAGGACAAAAAGTTGTGTTACTGTTGAGAGTTGTAATTTTTTTGTATTTGTGTCTTTAAAATAAGCCAAACTATGTCATACTTTTAAAAGCAAAAAGCTAAGATTTGTTTTTAAAGCTGATGAAAAATATTAAAACTAAAGCCAGTTGGGGTGACTCCAAGTTCAGTTTCTAAGCTCTGGTGTAACACATATACATGTACATTTTGCAACTGGCTTCATGGAGGTGCACTCTGATGTGAACTTCATGCATTTTAAGGCTGATACAAAATGATCTCTACCTGGGTGCAAAACCTGCCTACATCTGGACATGAATCCATGTTGTAATGGGGAAAGACTGACTGCTGTGTCAGAAAATTGCTGTTTTTGAAAGGATTTAAAGAAACCCATCTCCTCCCTTATGGTGTTACACAAACTATTTCTCTCCGTAAGGGAGATGCTGTCTGTTGAAGACAGTTTTTATTACTGTTTCTTTGATTTACCTTGACTTTCTTTAAAAATGAAAGTTGTTTCTAACTGTGTATTTAACTGGTAAATTACTTTTGGTTGTAGTTTCTTCTGCAATGTTTGTATTTCACCAAGTAATGTTTGTTTCTAATGTTTGTAAAAGTAATGTAATATCACCAAAAATTCAACATCGGTGTTTTATAATAATGCCTTGTGATTTACCTAGCCTTACAGTATTTCAGATGATTTTCCAACAAAACCACATCTAGTCACTGATTGTCACAATTATGAAAATATATATTTATAAGCTGTAGATCTGAGCTGTCATTAAAGATTAATTATAAAAATTGTGAGCATGTGGTGCATATTAACCTTTTTTTTTAACTGACAAACCATGAGACCTTTTTTCTGAAGATCTGAAACAATTGTGTTTTATTCATCCATAGTGCATGTGTGAATACGTGTAATGTATCCATATTTCTGTGGAAAAATATCCAATATTTGGGGCTGATTTTCCAGCCAACTGATTTCAGGCAGTCTCCATTGAAGAGTGCTCTCTGTAGAAGGTGCAGTATGATGAGTTATGGTGTTAATCTGGTCTTTGAACAGTAACCGTCTTTCAAGAAGATGGAATGAGATTATCAGTGAGTGCAGATGCATAGAACTGTCTTTACAGTGCTGTAACCTTAACACCTTTTCAGGCATGGTTTAGCAGTCTGTAGTTAAGGAAGGAGTGATTGTACTTCAGCTGGTTGTGGCTTTACTCCTTCCCAGCTTTGTGTCGTGATGGTCACTAGTAACAGTTGAAATGTTCTTAAGTGCAATTTAACATCTAGCTGCCAAAAGCCTGTGCTAGGTGCTAGAATGTACAGAAACATCAGAGGAGGGAGGGATAGGTGTGAGAGAAGACGTGGGATATGTGAAAATGAGTGTGATTTGTATATTTTAAAATATAACAGTTTTTCATAGAATCACAGAATCGTAGCATACTTAGGCTTGGAAAGGACCTTAAGATCATCCAGTTCCATCCCCCCTGCCATAAGCAGGAACACCTCACGCTAAACCATGTCACCCAAGGCTCTTTTCAACTTGGCCTTGAACACTGCCAGGGATGGAGCACTCACAACCTCCCTGGGCAACCCATTCCAGCATCTCACCGCCCTAACAGGAAAGAATTTCTTCCTTAGATCCAATCTAAACCTCTCCTGTTTAAGTTTGAACCCATTACCCCTTGTCCTGTCACTACAGTCCCTACTGAAGAGTCCCTCCCCAGCATCCCTAAAGGCCCCCTTCAGATACTGGAAGGCTGCTATGAGGTCTCCACGCAGCCTTCTCTTCTTCAGGCTGAACAGCCCCAACTTTCTCAGCCTGTCTATATATGGGAGATGCTCCAGTCCCCTGATCATCCTCGTGGCCTCCTCTGGACTTGTTCCAACAGCTCCATGTCCTTTTTATGTTGAGGACACCAGAACTGCACACAATGCTCCAGGT